>ONZH01027483.1:0-288693 GCA_900303285.1 Rhinella marina | reverse complement strand
CTGCAAAAATAGAAATGGTGCTATTAATCCTGTCCTTGGTATCTTTAATAAATAAATTAAATAACAGAGGGCCCAGCACTGAACCTTAGTGTACACCTAATTACAGACTATACTCTCCAAGCCTATAGACCTCACTTTACCTATTAAACGTCTATGAGGGACAGTATCAAAAGCCTTTGTAAAATCCAGAAACACTACATCCACAGCCGCCCCTCTGTCCAGGCTTCTACTCACCTCCTCATAAAAACAAATCAGGTTAGTCTGACAACTTCTGTCCTTGGTAAACCCATGTTCGTTATCACTTATTATATTATTTACAGTCACATACTCCTGTATATAGTCCCTTAAGAGTCCTTCAAACATTTTTCCCACAACAGAAGTTAAACTAACTAGAGATGAGCGAGCATGCTCGGCCAAGCGTACTCGGGAGCAATTTTCGAGTAGTAGCGTACGCATTTTCTAATTTGTACGCTAATGCGTACGCATCTTGTAATTTGTACGCATTAGCGTACAAATTTATAAGATGTGTACGCATTAGTGTACAGATTATAAGATGCGTATGCATTAGCGTACAGATTATAAGATGCGTACGCTACTACTCGAAAATTGCTCCTGAGTACGCTCGGCCGAGCATGCTCGCTAATCTCTAAAACTAACTGATCTATAATTACCTATGGAGGACCTGGATCCTTTTTTGAATATGGGCACCACATTTGCCTTGCGCCAATCACTTGGCACTGTACTAAGTGAGCCCTTTAAGCACTCTTGGATGTAATCCATCTGGACCCAGAGCCTTGTTCACATTTACATTTAACTTATCTTGGACCATATCTACCGTTAGCCAATTGAGTATATTACTGGATGTACTAACAGCCCCAGCTCCTTTCTCTTCTTTTGTATATACAGGGCTAAAAACCCATTTAGTAACTCTGTCTTTTCCTTATCTTCAGTGACTACCCCCCCTTTACCATTATTTAGGGGAACTACCTGCTCAGACCTTGGTTTTTTAGAATTTATATATTTAAAAATTTGGGCTTTGCTTTGCTCCCTTTTGCCACCTGCTGTTCCTTTTGTATTTTTGCAAATTTTATCTCTTCTTACAGATTTTATTAAGCCCTCTGTAAACTTCAAACGCTACAGCTGACCCCTCAGATTTGTAATTTTTTTAAAAATTTTTTTTTTACAGTAGCTGTAAGCCATGGGGGGGGGGGGGGTTAATTTTAGCCATTTATACTTGTTACCTAAATGAATACATTTTTTAGTGCAATTACTCAATGTGGATTTAAAGCTCTCCCATTTATCCTCAGTATTATTATGTGACGGTGTCTGCTCCCAGTTTATGCCCTGAAATACTGCCCTCAATCCAGAGAAATTAGCCTTTTTAAAAATCAGTGTGCTCATCTGAGGTATTATGGGGGCACAGTGGGCTGATCTGAGGTATTATGGGGGCACAGTGGGCTGATCTGAGGTATGATGGGGGTACAGTGGGCTGATCTGAGGTCTGATGGGGCACAGTGGGCTGATCTGAGGTCTGATGGGGCACAGTGGGCTGATCTGAGGTCTGATGGGGGCTGAGTGGGCTGATATGGGGGGCTAAGTGGGCTGATATAGGTGCTGAGTGGGCTGATTGGCTGATTTGAGGTCTGATGGGGGCTGAGTGGGCTGATCTGAGGTCTGATGGGGGTCTGAAAGGGCTGATCTGAGGTCTGATGGTGGTCTAATGTGATGTCCTGAAATTTATGGGGGGTCTGATATGATGCATGACAATATCCTGGTAGCCTTAGGAGCAGATGATTGACATTGTATGCTATTATTTAATCTACCATCTACAAGGACACCCAAATCCTTCTCTATAAGTGACTCCCCCAGTGTTATCTCCCCTAGGACATATGATGCACAGAGATTATTATTACCAAGATACATAACTTTACATTCATCCACATTGAACCTCATTTACATTCATCCACATTGAACCTCATCTGAAAGGGCTGATCTGAGGTCTGATGGTGGTCTAATGTGATGTCCTGAAATTTATGGGGGGTTTTTTACTCCACCTCTAAAAATTGAAAAATATGCACCTAAATGTTGCATTTGGGCATCAATTGTGAATTTTTTACTCCACAAAACTGACATAGCTGATTTGATAAATGACCCCCTATGTGTTTATATGTCTATTTCCACTCTCCATAACAGTGCCATCCACAGTGCCCCTATAACAATAAGAGCTACAGCGTCACCATGAAAGTAACAGCTACAGTGCTCCCAGGGTCATAACTACCATAGCGGCCGACCATGCTATGGGGCCAAGGGCAAGAGGGGGCCCAGTCTGGGATTAGCCACGGGCAAGAACAGGCATTTCTATTATAGAGCCGGCCATGTGCGGTCCGCAAATTGTGGAATGCACATGGCCGGTGTCTGTGTTTTGCGGATCCGCAATTTGTGGACCGCAAAACACTTGTGGACGTGTGAATGAAGCCTTACAGTGATGGCCATAGTGCCCCTGTAACTCTGATAATAAAGCAACTGCCATGCTATCTTCATAACAGTGACAGACACATCACCCTTAAGACAGTGAATGCCACAGTCTACGAAAACACTGACTGCCACAGTGTCTTCATATCAGTGACAGTCACAGTGCCCTATAACAGTGACTGCCATGCTCTCTTTATAAGTGACAGACACACTATCCTTAATAACAGTGACAGCCACAGTGCCCACCAAACAGTGACTGCCACGGTGTCTTTATGACAGACACACCATAACTGTGTAAGCCACAATGTCCCAGAACAGTGACTGTCATGCTATCTTCATAACAGTATCAGACACAGCATCCTTATAAAAGTGACAGTGCCCCCTAACAGTGACAACCACAGTGTCCTATAACAGTAACTGCTACTGCATACAGCATTCCCATAACATTAACAGTAACCCCAGAACTGTCACATCAAAGGTGTCCCATAGCAGGTCTGGTCGCAGTGTCTTCATAACAGTGACAGCCACAGGCCCTACAACAGTGATAGACACAGTATCACTAGAACAGTCACAACAAAAGTACCTACATAACCATGCTGGTCCCATTGTCCTTATAACAGTGACAGTCACAGTACCCACATTACAGTAAAAACCACATTGATCTCATAACAGTGACATAAACAGTGCCCCCATAATATTGAAATTGCTCTACACAGTGCTCTGCTCTACAATAGGGTCGGCTGCACCTTAATGGGGGAAAACTGCACTGGGGGAAAAAATAGACGGCTGGAGGAGCTTTTAAACTAAAATCTGGTGGGAGGGTGGGGGGTCATACTAATAAGGGGGTAGATGGAGTAGATAGAGAGTGGGATATAGGAGGGGACAGTGGAGATTTAGTGGGGGCTAGGGTTAGTGAGGAAAGTAGGGAGAAGACCAGGCAGACCTGTACACTGATGAAAAATACAGCTGCTGCTAACAAGAACCTGTTACATACAAACATCAACCAAGGTAATCCAAAAATTCCAGATATTCACTTTACAGGTAATAGTAATTTAAAATGTATTTTCTCAAATGCCAGAAGTCTAGCTAGCAAAATGGGGAAGCTGGAGGTTATGGTACTAGAAGAACACATAGATATATTTGGTGTGGCTGAGACATGGTTGGACTCTTCACATTACTGGGCTGTAAATATTGAGGGCTTTACACTATTTAGGAAAGACAGGGTCAATAGAAAAGGTGTGGTGTTTGCCTGTATGTGAGGAGTTATCTGAAGAAAAGTGTGAAAGTGGCAATTGTGGGTGAGGATGGTGAGGATGTTGAAACCTTATGGGTGGAATTTCAATGGGATAAAAACACTGAAAAAATGGTGTACTCTATAGACCCCCTAACATCACAGAGGAGACGGAATCTCAACTGCATAACCAAATAGAGTGGGCTGCACAGGCTGGTGCAGTGGTCATAATGAGAGATTTTAACTTCCCAGACATTGACTGGGGTCATGGTTCTGCCTCAACTGCAAAGGGGAGAATATTCCTCACCTTGCTACAAGAAAACTTTATTGGCCAGTTTGTAGAAGCGCCCACAAGGGGCAATGCCCTGTTGGATCTGGTAATTTCTAATGATGCAGAGCTTGTTGGAAATGTTACTATTCAAGAAACACTAGGTAATAGTGATCACAATATAATTATATTCCCCTAATACCTCAGGTCAGCCCACTGTGCCCCCATCAGACCTCAGATCAGCCCACTGTGCCCCCATCAGACCTCAGATCAGCCCACTGTGCCCCCATCAGACCTCAGATCAGCCCACTGTGCCCATCAGACCTCAGATCAGCCCACTGTGCCCCATCATACCTCAGTCAGCCCACTGTGCCCCCATCAGACCTCAGATCAGACCCTGTGCCCCCCATCAGCATACCTCAGATCAGCCCACTGTGCCCCCATCATACCTCAGATCAGCCCACTGTGCCCCATCAGACCTCAGATCAGCCCACTGTGCCCCCATCAGACCTCAGATCAGCCCCACTGTGCCCCCATCAGACCTCAGAATCAGCCCACTGTGCCCCCATCAGACTCAGATCAGCCCACTGTGCCCCATCATATCCTCAGATCAGCCCACTGGTGCCCCCATCAGACCTCAGATCAGCCCACTGTGCCCCCATCAGACCTCAGATCAGCCCACTGTGCCCCATCCATGACCTCAGGTCAGCCCACTGTGCCCCCATCAGACCTCAGATCAGCCCATGTGCCCCATCATACCTCAGATCAGCCCACGGCCACCATCAATACCTCAGATCAGCCCACTGTGCCCCCATAATACCTCAGATCAGCCCACTGTGCCCCCATAATACCTCAGATCAGCCCACTGTGCCCCATCAGACTCAGATCAGCCCCACTGTGCCCCCATCAGACCTCAGATCAGCCCACTGTGCCCCATCAAAGATCAGCCCCCCCCCAGCCTGTGCCCCCATCATACCTCAGATCAGCCCACTGTGCCCCCATCATACCTCAGATCAGCCCACCAGCCCCATAATAATAATATAAAAAAAACCTCTCTTACCTTTCCTGTTCCGCGGCTCCGCTCCGGGTCCGGTGCTCCTTTGTCTTCTGTCAGCGCTGCAATGTCAGCTGACTGCGTGCAGCATCAGGTCATAGTGTGCGCACTACGTCCTGACGCTGTACGAGGTCAGGACAGTGCAGTGCCAGGAGGAGAAGACAGAGGAGCGTCGGACCCGGAGCTGAGCTGTAGCGCCGGAGGGTGAGTATGGTACCCCGCTCCCGGCACCTATTACATACTAGTGAGCGCTTCCATAATGGAAGCGTTCACTAGCATTCGCTTTATAAGACGCACAGCAATTTTCCCCCTACTTTTTTTGGGGAAAAAAGTGCGTCTTATAAAGCGAAAAATACGGTAAATCAGGATTACAGATTAGACCACCTTTAAGTCTCACCACACTGCACTTGCACCAAATATATTATTACTGTGCACCATTTCATAAATTTGGCACAACGTCACAAAGCAAAGACATAAGCCTTAAAACTGACACCAAAACCACCGTAAATTATAAATTCCCTCCATAGGGCTTACTTCATGGGTGTGTTTGCAATCTGTATACAGTGGTCCCTCAAGATACAATATAAATTGGTTCCAGGACGACCAATGTATGTTGAAACCATTGTAAGTTGAGTAATCGGGTCCAAAGCCCTAAAATGTCATCCAAGATAAGAGAAAATGAAGATTTAAGAAAAATAAGCAGATAACTAAGACAGATAAAGGAAGTCCTTACATATAACAGTCAGGAATAGCTGCTAACTAGCAACTAATCCAGCTATTTTACCAGAGAAGTGGTCTTGATTGGTTGGATCTAAGTCCGAGGCATTGTATGTTGAGTCTAGTTTCAACTTACGATGGGTCAGAAAAGATCATTGTATGTTGAAAATATTGTATCCTGAGGCCATTGTATCTTGAGGGATCACTGTATGTGGATATGATTTACAGGCCTCTGATGGAGTCAAATTCGGGGCCAAATTTCTATGTCTTTGCTGGATTCAAATCCCAGCTGAAGGGAATATGGCTGCTGTGATGACCCTATATATCTGTACGGTCTCACATTCAGAATCTTTCCTTGAAGGTAACATGCTAAGGTAATTGATAATGATTTGATAAGATCATGTCATCCATGGGGTCCTTCATTAGGAAGGAAAATGTGAGATTGTGACTCACCAGGAACATGGTGTGTGACAGTTGCACACCATTCCCTTAGGGTTGGTACGCTGCTTCATTTAGGGCTCCGGCAGGCATCCAATCAGAAGTGTAGACAGAGATATATACCTCCCAATTATCCCAGATATGGTGGGAAAGTACCGGATTTCAGCAATTGTCTCATGGTTCCAGGTTGGCTGAAGTATGTACCGATTTCAGCAGATACCATTTCCTGCCCTTCAAAGCAGCAAGCACAATGTGTCATCACGTCTGTTGTTGGGGAGAACAGGATGTGCTACATTCATCGGGGGGAATGGGTCTCAGTGAGTATTACTCAGTGAGGACAGCGATACAGATGCCTGTGCTGCGGCAGGGGAGGGAGAGGTGTCTCCCTTCCCTGTTCTTCTGATAGGCTGCAGGCACTAATGGCTACTGTTTTTTTTTTGTTTTTTTTTAATAGATGCCATATTATAGGGGGCACCTGCTGGCAATTTCTCACTGGCCCATTTACTGGGGCATTTCTTACTGGCACATTAAGGGGGGGGAGCACTGTGGGGGCATCTGGGGGCCTTTTTTGGGCACATTATGGGGGGGCAATATAGGGGAGAGCTGGACTATGGGGCATCTGGTGGCACTATAGGGGCACTATGAGGGAGGGGAGCACTATGAGGGCTCTAAAGAGGCCTTTTTTGTTGGCACATTATGGGGGCACTATGGCATCTGGTGGCAATAAGGGGGCATTTTTTATAGGCACATGGGAGACCCTATAGGGGAGAGTGGCACTATGGGGCATCTGGTGGCATTATTTGGGGGCAGTATGGGGGAGTGGAGCACTATAGGGGCATCATTTGGGGGCACTATGGGGGAATCTGGTGGCTCTAAAGGGGCATTTTTTACAGGCACATTATAGGGGGCACTATGGCTTCAGGCACTAAGGGGGCATTTTTACTGGCACATTATGGGAGGCATTATGGGGCATCTGGTGGCACTATAGGGGTATTATTTTTGGGCACTACGGGGAGTGGAGCACTATGGGGGGCATCTGGTAATTCTAAAGGGGCATTTTTTACTGGCACATTATAGGGGGCACTATGGCATCTGGCACTAAGGGGGCAATTTTTACTGACACATTATGGGGGAGAGGAGCACTATAGGGGCATCTGGTGGGGGCAGCAAGAAGGGGCATTTTTTACTGGCACATTATAGGGGGTACTATGGCATCTGGCACTAAGGGGGCAATTTTTACTGGCACATTATGGGGGAGAGGAGCACTATAGGGGCATCTGGTTGGGGCAGCAAGAAGGGGCATTTTTTACTGGCATATTATGGGGGCATTTACTGGGGCACTATATAGGGGTATTTTATACTGGCATACATTATGGGGACATTAGCTCAACTGCAGGCACTAAGCGGGGGTATTTCTTGTTCTGTCATATTACAAGGTGAATTATTACTACTTGGGGTATTATGGTGAGCTTTACTACTACTGGGGGCTATGGGGAACATGATGTCTAGTATGGGCACTATGGGGGCATTACTATTAAGTGTGCTCTGGCAGATAATTATTTCTATTGGTGGGAATTTGGGGAGCACTGTTACTTTGGGGGGCACCCTGGCACAGTATCAATTTAGCACAATTATTTTTGAGGGACATTATCTTTATACTATTAGTGTCCGGACGCAGTTATTTTTTAGGGGACTCTGTGCCAATAATTGTTGTAGGGGGCACTATCTGTGTGGTAGTTGTATTTTTCAGGGGACAGTTTCTGCAGTATAGTATTAGGGGGCACAGTATTGGGGGTGACAGGATGAGGTGTTCAGAAGATGTGAAGATGATGGAAATGTGGGAAACTAATGTCTGTTTGTATCTCTGCAGATACGAGAGATGGCTGAAAAATCTTCATGGCGGTCTGGTCCGAATGGAGAAGATGGGGAAAGAGAACATCTACAACAAAGGTGACATCACTGGATGTAAGAGGTATGGGGCGCTATGTAGGAGAGGAGATGCTCCGGCTCCTCCCTCTGCCATTTGCAAAAGGAGGATTCAGAGCTGGGTGAGGACAGCCAAGGGGGGCAGCAGGTCACGGGTGGGTGGCAGATGGTGGTGGGGAACCACAGGCCTTGAGCAGGATCTGAGGAGAGGGAAGGAGCTTCCTTGCTGTAGCCTGCTGTTGTCTATTGTATAATGTGAGGCAGGCAGTGCAGCCAGGACACGTCCTCCCCTCTCTGTATGATGCGTACAGGCGGGACTCAACAATATCATTTCAGCTGTACAGTGTTTGCTGGGAGTGGACTATTATATTTAGGAGGGGGCTTATAATAATGGGCGGGGCCAATTTGGGGGGCGCCATTTGACTACTTTGCCTAGGGCACCAAACTGCCTAGTCCCGGCACTGTGTGGGAGCACTAAGGGGCTATTCTACTGTGAAGGAGGCATTAAGAGGGCATAGCTACTGTGTGAGAGCACTAAGGGGGCATAACTACTGTGTGGAGGCAGTAAAGGGGAATACCAACTGCGTGGAGGCACAAAGAGGACTGGGTGTGTATAGGCAGGCATTGGGCAGAGTTAGAGGCATGGCTTAGTGTAAAAAACATTTGCCACTACGCAGGCAATTGCTCTTTTTCCTCCTTCCTCTATTCAAATGTTGAGAGAAATAGGTTTAAATCAGGAACTGAAACTGTGCCCCTGACTACCTCTCTTGTCCTGGCTCTTTATTATGTTCCTGTGCTTTGAGTCTAAACTCTGACCTTGCCTAGTTCCACTATTAAACCTCAGCTTGTTGTACTGATTAACCTCTTGTCTGCTGGCCATATCTATACCCTCCTTCTTTTGACTTTGGCTAGTTTGAATATCCTAATTTCTTTTATTTTGTCATCTGATTTGGTCTGCTCCACTGAACTCCGTTTTCTGTCACCTTACTTCACCGGTGTAACCTGGATCCCCAGTAACCAAGACCAACTTACTTTGCAACAGGTTCTGGTGAATACTTAGGAATTGCCTTAGACCAGTGATGGAGAACCTTTTAGAGACTGAGTGCCCAAACTGCAACTAAATACCCACTTATCTATCGCAAAGTGCCAGCATGGCAATTTAGCTTGAATACCAATACAGTATATATTCCATGTACTTTAACATTTAGCTATAATAGCCTACCTACATTAAGTGTGCTGTTCATAGCGTGCCCTGCGCTGATGAATGGCAGGAATAGTCTAAGGCATATTGGTACACCATAGACTTTTTCCAGGGTGCGGGTGCACACAAAGAGGGCTCTGAGTGCCCACTCTGGCACCGTGCCATAGGTTCGCCACCACTGCGTTAGATTCTAATAACTGGAGTGGTGTATTATGATGGGTAGCTGTTTCTGAGTTTGGTAGCTGTGGCTCCATTCAAGTATCTCTGTAGTTAACATTACAGGGGCATTTGCCCCGGGACCAATGGGAGTAGTGACATTTGTAACTCTGTTGTGCCAGGGGTCTGTATTTGTTTTAGGGGCCTGTATTTAGGATGTCTGGTCTGGGGGCTGTATTTGTTTAGAGGGTCTGGTCTGGGTCTATATTAATTTAGGTGGTCTGGGTCTATATTTATTTAGACGGGCTGAACTGGAGTCTTTATTTATTCAATGCGTCACTAACCTTTAAACAATTAATCAATCAATAGTACAGTCTCTGTATATGAGGAATAACAATATGGTCATTATATCATTATATCATATCAATGTCTACTTTGCAGTTGTCTCATACATGGTGGGTGTTGACTAACTGCCGTGCACTTCCCACAAAAAGTAGAGGAGAATCTGCTTCCTAACCTTCTCTCACTCACTCAGAAGCAGCCCTAGGATCATGGAGGACATTGCAGGGAGGTGCTGACCTGAATGGTTGTGAATAAATAATTTAGGAAGTTTATATTTCAGCCCATATGGCTCCAGCAAATCTTCTTGTCTGTGTGTGCTCCTGCTCACTCCTTCTCCCTCCCATCTCCATAGACTTGCTTTGACAAGTGTAATATGATCCTCCTGTGGAACTGGTCAGTCTTGGATGGGATTAAGGCATTTTTCAAAGTGAAAAGCAATTAGCAATGGGGAGGGTGGTAAACAGCTGATAACATGATACAGTATCTCACAAAAGTGAGTACACGCCTCACAATTTAGTAAATATTTTATTATATCTTTTCATGGAACAACACTGAATATGACACTTTGATACAATGTAAAGCAGTCAGTGTACAGCTTGTGTAACAGTGTAAATTTGGTGTGCCCTCAAAATAACTCAACACACAGTCATTAATGTGAGTGCACCTCTAAGTGAAAATGGCCAAATCCAAACCCTCCCCGTTGTGATGTGACTTGTTAGTGTTACAAGGTCTCAGGTGTGAATGGGGAGCAAGTGTGTTAAATTTGGTGTCATCGCTCTCACACTCTGTCATACTGGCCACTGGAAGTTCAACATGGCACCTCATGGCAAAAAACTCTCTGAGGATCTGAAAAAAAGAATTGTTGCTCTACGTAAAGATGGCCTAGGCTATAAGAAGATTACCAACGCTTTGAAACTGAGCTGCAGCACAGTGGCCAAGACCATACAACGGTTTAACAAGACAGGTTCCACTCAGAACAGGCCTTACCATGGTCAACCAAAGAAGTTGAGTGCACGTGCTCAGCATCATATCCAGAGGTTGTCTTTACAAAATAGACGTATGAGTGCTGGCAGCATTGCTGCAGAGGTTAAAGGGGCTCAGCCTGTCAGTGCTCAGATCATAGACTGCATCAAATTGGTGTGCATGGCTGACGTCTCAGAAGGAAGCCTCTTCTAAAAATGATGCACAAGAAAGCCCGCAAACAGTTCGCTGAAGACAAGCAGACTAAGGACATGGATTACTGGCACCATCTCCTGTGGTCTGATGAGACCAAGGTAAACTTATTTGGTTCAGATCGTGTGAAGCGTGTGTGTGGCAGCAACCAGATGAGCAGAGCATGATCCCCTCCCTTAAGAAACTGGGCCGCAGGGCAGTATTCCAACATGATAACGACCCCAAACATACCTCCAAGTTGACCACTGCCTTGCTAAAGAAACTAAGGGTGAAGGTGCTGGCCTAACCAAGCATGTCTCCAGTGGAGGAGCGCAAGGTCTCTAACATCCACCAGATCCATGGTGAAGTCATGGCAACCTGTGAAGCTGTAGTGAACTCCATGCCCAAGAGAGTTCAGGCAGTGCTGGAAAATAATGGTGGCCACACAAAATATTGACACTTTGGGAATAATTTGGCCATTTTCATTTAGGAGGGTACTCACTTTTGTTGCCAGAGGTTTAGACAGTAATGGCTGTGTGTTGAGTTACAAGCCGTACACTACTACTTTACATTGTATCAAAGTGTCATATTTCAGTGTTGTCCTATGAAAAGATATAATAAAATATTTACAAAAACGTGAGTGGTGTACTCACTTTTTTGAGATACTGTAACTAGACATTTCTCACTTTTAAGATATATTACAAAGTTTCTTGTGGTCGCTTGTGCTCTTGATTTATGTTGTGTGAATGTTAGTGACCATTTAGTCTGTTTTACTTTTTAAAAATTAAAAAAATATATATTTTTTAAATACCTTGTAGCCATATTCTGACACCCTTAAGGCTGAGTTCACATCATCGTTTAGCTGTCCATTCTTTTGATCTGTCAAACGTATGTGGTTGCATCAGTTGTCATCCGTTTGAGCTATTTCCATCTGAGAACAGTTTTTTAGACAGAAAAAAAAGTACTGCATGAAAGCTGAACTAGAACCTTCTAGTGAGAAGAGTGGAGAATCACACTCTAAACAGAAACAATGTTGCAATTTCAGTCGGCCACAGATTTGTAAAGAGCATCAACACAAATCTATGAAAATGACTGAGCAGTTTTTCCAGACATATACAAGTTTTCAGACATAAACAACAGAGCTAGACAGTCACAATGTGTCTGTTTTTTTCCCTCCAAAACTTTACATTAGTGCCTTATAGTAACTGTGGAAGATTCCTAACGTCTCAGTGCATAGATGGAAAGTCTCAAAATATCTTAGCATTAACAGGCTGTGCGTTAACCCTTCCTACAATGCAGTGCCTATATAGTACAAAAACAGTGTAAATGAACATGATATATTGCAATTAACATATAAAAAGCAGTTCAACAATATAAAACAGTATAAGCGTAAACAACGGCATAAATCATAGTGCAAGTTAACCCTTCCAAACGCACTAAAGTAATGAGTTGATGGCTTTGCATAGTAGCAATAGGGGCAAATGTCCACAAACGTCTATAGTCCAAAGTACCCTTGCTCCAGGGCACTACATGTAATGTCAGATAATAAGATATATTGTATAAGGTGATATAATGCTGATTGTTATCTGCTCTCACCAGGCAGGTAGTGGGTAAAATTGGGATCAGATTCTGGAATGAGGAAGCTAGTGACAAGTGCTGTGATTTGCAGTCATCCAGGTGACAGATATGTGATATGTGATTTATAACCCTTCTGTCCTGTGGATTCTTGTCGACTATAAATGAATAAAGGCATTTTCCCAAAATATTCAAGATTCAAATGTTTTTGCTGCACTAGTAGTGTGGATCTAATATGTTCTGTGATCTATATACGATCCTGATGGTTGTTTTTGCAGCCTAAGTACAGTAGGGGAGTATAGACTACATAATATACAGTATATACCGCATTATGCAGTATGGGTGTATATATATATATATATATATATATATATATATATATATATATTTATAGTATGATCTGGGTGCATACTATGCTTTTGCTTTTAGTGTAGGGACTCTAAAGACAATGTGAACCCTTGACGTGGGTTGTAAGCTTGCATCTTTTGACCAAAATATCAACGAATACCTCATTTTTTGCAGGATGCAGACAGGCCTTCTGATATTGAGGGGCAATGGCAGACGTTTACAGTGGGGCACAGGAGCTTACGGCTCCTGGCCCCTCTGTTCAGCCTAGTAGATGGGTCAGGAGGTTGTGATGACATCACCGCAACCTCCTGCTGCGGGTCTTAGCAGCACAATGACGTGGTCACAAACTCATGCATCCAGTCAGAGGTGTTCGTGACCACATTGTCACACCACCCTAGACCTGGCAGGAGATCGCTGTGATGTAATCGCTACCACCTTTGCCAGGACACAGCTACTCAGGCCACAGGCCTGCATTGTAGACTGCGGCATAGAGCAAGATACAGGTGAGTATTATTTTTATATATATATATATATATATATATTCATGTTGGCACTACTGGGGACACGGGGGGTGGGGAGGGTGAAACAGACAGCATTATGTATAAAACTGTTACAGGGGGCATTATACTAAGGGGGTGGACTACAGGGGCGCATTATATATAAAACCACTACAGGGGGAATTATACTATGGGGGGACCACAGGGGCGTGTTTTATATAAAACTACTACTGGTGGACATTATACTATGGAGGGACTACAGGGGACATTGTACTATGGAAGGACTAGAGGGGTACATTACATTATAGGGTGACAACAGGGGTGCATGATTTATAAAACCACTGCTGGGGGCATTTTACAATGGGCAAACTACCGGGGCACATTATACTATGTGGGTACTACAGCAGGCATTATACTATAGGGAGACTACAGCGGGCATTATACTATAGGGAGACTACAGAAGTGCATTATACTATGGGGGGACTACAGGGGAGCATTATACTATGGGTGGACCACAGGGGCACATTATACCACTGACAGACTACAGGGGCGCATTATACTATGTGGGGACTACAGCGGGCATTATACTATAGGGAAACTACAGAGGTGCATTATACTATGGGGAGACTACAGGGGAGCATTATACTATGGGTGGACTATAGGGGAGAGCGGCACTATGGGGCATCTGGTGGCATTATTTGGTGGGCAGTTATATTATACCACTGGCACACTACAAGGGTGCGTTATACTATGGGGAGACTACAGAAACACATTACACTATGGTAGAACTACTGGAGCACACTATACTACTGGGGGACTACAGGTGCGCATTATACTACAGAAGGAATACAGGGATGCATATTCACAGGAGGCATTATACGCAGGGGGACAAGATCTGCTGTGGGGGAGTGAAGGAGAGGATCAGGTAAGGTCTGGCCATGTTGGAGAATTTGTCCAAAAGGTCTCTGGGGGTCCTTTAAATGCCCCAAATTTACCATCAGAAATTATGGTAAGTATGACAGTATTATGCGATGTATATGCGGTATGATTGAAGGTGTATCTGTGGTATAGCTGTATATACTGCATGATCAGAAGCAGGGCCGGGACTAGGGGTAGGCGGGGGAGGCGACCGCCTAGGGCGCCATCTGGAGGGGAGCGCAGCCACAGGGGGGGTCCAACGGGTCTGGACCCCCCCTAGAACCATTCACTTTTTTTTTTTTTTTTAATTCCTCAGGGCCGCACCGCTGATCGCCACAGGCGGTGCGGCCCTGGATCTAAGTGCAGTCGGCGTGTGGGGGCAGTAGGAGATGAGCGCTTCCATTGTGGAAGCACTCATCTCTATATTCATCTGTATCGCCGTCCTCAGGACAGCGATACAGATGCCTGTGCTGCGGCAGGGGAGGGAGAGGCGTCTCCCTTCCCTGTTCTTCTGATAGGCTGCAGGCACTAATGGCTGCGGCCTATCAGAGGCCAACTCAGGCAGCGCGATGACGTCATTATCATCGCGCCTCCTGAGCCGGGCAGCACACAGCGCGGGACACAGGCCGGAAGAGGCCTGCACCTCATCGCTGCTGATGGAGGTAAGTATTAGTGTTTTTTTTTTTTTTTTTTTTTTTTTTTAATAGATGCCATATTATAGGGGGGCACCTGCTGGCAATTTCTCACTGGCCCATTTACTGGGGCATTTCTTACTGGCACTTTAAGGGCGGGGGGGGGGAGAGGAGCACTGTGGGGGCATCTGGGGGCCTTTTTTTGGGCACATTATGGGGGGCAATATAGGGGAGAGCTGGACTATGGGGCATCTGGTGGCACCATAGGGGCACTATGAGGGAGGGGAGCATTATGAGGGCTCTAAAGAGGCCTTTTTTGTTGGCACATTATGGGGGCACTATGGCATCTGGTGACAATAAGGGGGCATTTTTTTATAGGCACATGGGAGACACTATAGGGGAGAGCGGCACTATGGGGCATCTGGTGGCATTATTTGGGGGCAGTATGGGGGAGTGGAGCACTATAGGGGCATCATTTGGGGGCACTATGGGGGAATCTGGTGGCTCTAAAGGGGCATTTTTTACAGGCACATTATAGGAGGCACTATGGCTTCTGGCACTAAGGGGGCATTTTTTACTGGCACATTATGGGTGGCATTATGGGGCATCTGGTGGCACTATAGGGGCATTATTTTGGGGCACTACGGGGGAGTGGAGCACTCTGGGGGGCATCTGGTAACTCTAAAGGGGCATTTTTTACTGGCACATTATAGAGGGCACTATGGCATCTGGCACTAAGGGGGCAATTTTTACTGGCACATTATGGGGGAGAGGAGCACTATAGGGGCATCTGGTGGGGGCAGCAAGAAGGGGCATTTTTTACTGGCATATTATGGGGGACACTATGGGGGCATTTACTGGGGCACTATATAGGGGTATTTTATACTGGTATACATTATGGGGACATTAGCTCAACTGCAGGCACTAAGCGGGGGTATTTCTTGTTCTGTCATATTACAAGGTGAATTATTACTACTTGGGGGTATTATGGTGAGCTTTACTACTACTGGGGGCTATGGGGAACACGATGTCTAGTATGGGCACTATGGGGGCATTACTATTAAGTGTGCTCTGGCAGATAATTATTTCTATTGGTGGGATTTTGGGGAGCACAGTTACTTTGGGGGCACCCTGGCACAGTATCAATTTAGCACAATTATTTTTGAGGACATTATCTTTATACTATTAGTGTCCGGACGCAGTTATTTTTTAGGGGACTCTGTGCCAATAATTGTTGTAGGGGGCACTATCTGTGTGGTAGTTGTATTTTTCAGGGGACAGTTTCTGCAGTATAGTATTAGGGGGCACAGTATTGGGGGTGACAGGATGAGGTGTTCAGAAGATGTGAAGATGATGGAAATGTGGGAAACTAATGTCTGTTTGTATCTCTGCAGATACAAGAGATGGCTGAAAAATCTTCATGGCGGTCTGGTCCGAATGGAGAAGATGAGGAAAGAGAACGTCTACAACAAAGGTGACATCACTGGATGTAAGAGGTATGGGGCGCTATGTAGGAGAGGAGATGCCCCCCCATTTGCAGAAGGAGGATTCAGAGCTGGGTGAGGACAGCCAAGGGGGCAGCAGGTCACGGGTGGGTGGCAGATGGTGGTGGGGAACCACAGGCCTTGAGCAGGATCTGAGGAGAGGGAAGGAGCTTTCTTGCTGTAGCCTGCTGTTGTCTATTGTATAATGTGAGGCAGGCAGTGCAGCCAGGACACGTCCTCCCCTCTCTGTATGATGCGTACAGGCGGGACTCAACAATATCATTTCAGCTGTACAGTGTTTGCTGGGAGTGGCCTATTATATTTAGGAGGGGCTTATAATAATGGGTGGGGCCAATTTGGGGGCGCCATTTGACTACTTTGCCTAGGGCACCAAACTGCCTAGTCCCGGCACTGATCTGAAGATGTAGATAAAGTTTGATCCTAGAGATGTATTTGCTATATGTTCACAGAGGTGATTATGTTGTACGGTCCAGAGGTGTGTATACAGTATGATCCCGAATGTATATATATGGTATGATCTGGGGGTGTATGTACTGTATGATCTTGGGATCTACATGATGTATGATTCCGGAGGTGTATAAGCTGTATGATCCGGGAGGTCTGTGTGCTGTATGATCCAGAGTTGTACATGCTGTATGATGCCTTAGGTGGATATCCGGTAAAGGCCTGTGGGTATATATACTGTATGCTCTCAGAGTTCTGTTGTATGGATCTGTTGGTACAGAGCACTGGATGGGAATCTTAGCACTGGTATCCAGACTTTGTACACCATTGTTATTACTTATTTCTGAACAATGTATATAGCAGTATAGTTATATTTCTTGGCATATAAAACTATTACTAAGCAATGTATATAACTGATACCACTGAACACTGTATGGCACTATTATTGCTAAAGATTGTATAGCAGTGGTATTTCTGAGTGTTGTATTGTACTGCGTGGTATTATTGTTACTACTGAATACTGGATGGCAATGTTAGTATTGAGCAGTGTATGGAAGTATAAGTCAGACACTGTATGTCATTGTTACAGCTTCACTGTATGGTACTGTTATAACTAAGCACTGTATGGGAAAGTGATTCATTGAAAATGCATGGAATAACAACAAATTTCATTGCTATTTTGTCACCCATGACTATTGCTGCACACTTCAAGGCACTGTTGCTACTAAACTCTTTATGATACTGCTGTTTAGACACTGAAAATATGAACACAGTATGGTACTATTAGTAAGGCACATTGTGTAGTACTTCAATGCATGGAAATGTCATTAGTGCTCACTGTTTGTCACTGCTATATGGACACAGTATGGCTCTTGTTTTACTATGGCACTCTTATTACAAAGCATTTTATGGAATTTTTCGCATTCAACACTTTATACACTAAGACCCCCAAAGCAAATAATGGATTATCTATGGAAAATCAAAGATGAGAGAATCTGTTTTGTCCAGTGAATAGAAGAATGAGCCTGAAAATGCATGGTTAACGGTGGTGTAAATTACCTACAATTCTGGTCTTTGTTTTCTCATTATCTCAATTTGCTAATTGCTGGAAAATACAACCGGTCCTTAGTCTGTGCTAACGCATCTTGGCAGCTCCTTGAGGCGGAGCTTTCCCATATGTAGTATGGCTGATGGGTGTCAGGTTAGTCCTAAGCATAGACACTTCAGATAAAATTCTTCTCACACCACTGATTTGTCTCCCCCAGGTTAATAAACAAACCATGTTATCACAGTAAACAGCGCAGCGCCGCGCCACGCAGGGCAGATCTGTGTAATTAGTGCAGGAATTCTGTCGACTCGGCTTCATATACTCCAGACAATCCATCATTGACAAAACAGTATCTCAAACTGCCCAGGAATCGGATGCCAGGGCCAAGAGAAGTGGTAGAATGCAGATACTACTACTAATATTCTATAGCACCAACATATTTTAATAATTTTTTGTTCAACTTTGAGGCAGTGAGTTAATCAAAAAACAGCAGTTCTGGCATTGAGACGTTATTTGTTTTTTTTTTACAGAATTCACCATACAGGATAAATAGCCTGAAATTTGTATAGTTCAGACTTTCAGATGCGGCAATAGCAATTATGCTTATTTTTTTTATTTTTTTTTATATGATAAATAAGAAAAGTGTTTTGTTTTTGTTTTTTTGCATTTTTAATATTGTTTGTTTTCGTAAATATTTAAAAAATTTTATTTTTCCAACAATTGGAGAAGATAGCCTTATAAAAAAAAAAAGCTAAACTCACCTACTAAATTTACTTCAGTGCCAGCACTGTGGGTCCGGTCCCTGGGGCTTCTGGTCCCTATTGAACTGGAAGTGATGACATCATGTGCATCATTTACATAACCGCTCATCTAATCAATGGCCACAGCGGCCACATGTGTATGAATGGCACATCACCACTGAGGCTAGTGATTGAGTGGTCAAGATGGATGTGACATCATTTCTTCCATGTGGACAGGGAGCGGACCAGCAGTGCTGGAACCAAGGGACTTGCAGCAGATGAGTTACCATCAATTGCTATCAATGCCAGATAGGTGTGGGTCCAACATCTTCGACTCATTTCTATCTCCAGAACGGGACCCGTGAAGTGAATGGAGAGCAGCCGCACATGCACGGCTGCCCTCTGTTCAACGCTATGGGAGTTCCGAAAATAGCCAAGCGCTGGCTCAGCTATTTCTGGCATCCCCTTAGCAGTGAATGGAGAGGAGGCAGCGCTTGCACGGTGCGTTTTTCATTCATCAATATGGGACTTCTGGAAATAGACGAGAGTGCTCACTCGTCTGTTTTTTGGACTCCTATAGCGATGAATAGAGAGCATATGCGGTGTGCTCTCCTTCACTTTGGGAGCCCCGTTCTCGACATAGGATCGGGTCGTAGTAGTGGGACCCAAATTTATTTGACATTGATGGCGTATCCTATTGATACGCTATCAATGTGTGAGATGAACAAATCCTGCAATTTTTTGGTTTTATTTGCTCCTGTAATAATTTTAAAAACTCCTTTGCTGCCATGACAACTGCTTAGATTCAGTGCCCTATGATTGCATTGAGGGTGGGTTGGTCTGTAGACAAAGAGAGTCCCCTCCCTCTCTCTGAATGTCAGATTCTGTAGTCCATAGAGACCCCAGATTCTGAGCAGTTAAATGTGTCCCAGCTGCTGCAGGGAGATGTCAAATCTGTAACAAAGTTGGTACTCACCAGGTACAGTGGGGAAAATAAGTATATGATACACTGGCGATTTTGACGTTTTCCCACCTACAAAGAATGGAGAGGTCTATAATTGTTAATTTGCATTCTATTGCATGAAATAAGTATTGAAATGCTCTTCTTACAGAGCCACTCTTTAGTTGCCCTGGCTGTGTGTTTTGGGTCATTGTCATGCTGGAAGACCCAGCCACAACCCATCTTCATTGGTCTTACTAAGGGAAGGAGGTTGTTGGCCAAAATCTCGCAATACATGGCCTCATCCATCCTCCCTTCAATACAGTGCATTTGTCCTGTCCCCTTTGCAGAAAAGCAAACTATGTTTCCACCCCCATACTGCATGGTTGGGATGGTGTTCTTGGAGTTGTACTCATCCTTCTTCTTCCTCCAACACGGTGAGTGGAGTTGATACCAAAAAGTTCTATTTTGGTCTCATCTGACCACATCACCTTCTCCCATGACTCCTCTGGATCATCAAATGAGCCTGGACATTTTAATCCATGATGGCATAGTGTGTTACTAACGGTAATCTTTGAGATTGTGGTCCCAGCTCTCTTCAGGTCATTGACCAGGTACTCCCATGTAGTTCTGGGCTGATTCCTGACCTTTCTCAGAATCATCCTTACCCCACGAGGCAAGATCTTGCATGAAGCCCCAGACCGAGGAAGATTGACAGTCAACTTTTGTTTCTTCCATTTTCTAATAATTGCGCCAACAGTTGTTGCCTTCTCACCAAGCTGCTTGCCTATTGTCCTGTAGCCCATCCCAGCCTTGTGCAGGTCTACAATTTTGTCCCTGGTGTCCTTAGACTGCTCTTTGTTCGTGGTCATGGTGAAGAGGTTGGAGTGTGATTGATTGAGTTTGTGGACAGGTGTCTTTCATACAGGTAATGAGTTCAAACAGGTGCCATTAATACAGGTAATGAGTGCAGAGTAGTATGAGGGCTTCTTAGAGTAAAAATACAGGTCTGTGAGAGGCAGAAATCTTGCTGGTTGGTAGGTGATCAAATACTTATTCAATGCAATAAAATGCAAATTAATTATTTAAAAATCATACAATGTGATTTTCTGGATTTTTTTTTTAGATTCTGTCTCTCACAGTTGAAGTATACCTCTGATAAAAACTACAGACCTCTCCATTCTTTGTAGGTGGAGAAACGAAACAAATACGTATTTTCCCCACTGTATGTAGCGTGCTAAGCAGGTGTGTAACAATTACTTTTGCAAGGGGTGTGGCCGCAACCGATCCTGGATGGGAGGAGGGCATGGGTCTGCCCTGAATTCCAGCAAGTGGCACTTTCGATATGGTTCAAATCTATGCTCCTGTCCCACCACATACTCTGGTAAATCACAGGCTGCTTCAGGCCTGTGGCCTGCGCATTACAATCACCGATGTGGCAATAGGCTTCAGAGCTTGTAATACACATGCATGTTCACAGGCCTGCTGGAAGAAGAAGGGGATCTGAGATTTCCAGAGTTACTTCTCATCTTCTGGTCGATCTACAGTATGGTGCTTTTCTTGATGGTGCATGCTCATTACAATCTGTGAAGCTGATGCCCTTAGCGGTGTTTGTTTTGCGCAGGTGCTGGAAAGCGTTTCAAAGGGGATGAGTAACATCACGGGGTGAGGGGGATGGGCGAGGGGAGGAGCTATGTACGTTTAGGACAGGATTGCTTGGACACATGGAGAACGGCCCCCTGGGCACTCTCGGCCTGAATTGCATATCAAATAAAGATCTTTTTTTGTTGAAACTGAGGCTACTTTCACAATAGCGTTTTTAAATTCCAGTATTGAGTTCCGTCATAGGGGCTCAATACCGGAAAAAAACGCTTCAGTTTTGTCCCCATTCATTGTCAATGGGGACAAAACTGAACTGAAGACAACGGGATGCTCCTGAAAGCATTCCGTTCCGTCTTCAGACCGGAGAACAAACCGCAGCATGCTGCGGTTTGCTCTCCGGTCCAGGCATCCGCACCAAGACGGATCCGGAATGACCCCCAATGCAAGTCAATGGGGACGGATCCGTTTGGTGTGGACACACCAGTAATCCGGATCTGTCCTCCATTGACTTGCAATGGGGGGTCATTCCGGATCCGGCTACAGAGATACATACATACAGACAGACATACATACATACATACATACATACACACAAACACATACATACTCACATACTCCAGCCAGGGACGCCGGCAGCATGTCTTCAAGCGCCTCCTGCGCGCAGCTATGACGTTTCCCCACTGCGACCAGCAGAGGGCGCTGTGGGGAATCGTCATCACTGCGCGCAGGAGGCGCGTGAAGACGTGCTGCCGGTGTCCCTGGCTGGAGTATGTAAGTATGTATGTGTGTGTATGTATGTATGTTTGTCTGTGTCTTGTCCCAATTGTGTGTGTCAACATGTGTTGGGCCGGACCGTGCTCCGGCTCCACACATGTATCAGCGGCAGTACGGATCCATCGGCACCCTTTAGGTGCCGGATCCGTGCTGCCGCTAGTGTGAAAGTAGCCTGACACAAAAGATAATAAGGATCTGTTTAGAATGCTGTTTTGCAGTACAACAGGACACTGCCAAAAGCTTAACCCTTACACTCCCAGCGCCGTACATGTACATGTGCAAGTGCGGCGGGCGTCATGGCCGGCAAGTCTCTGCTGTTTCTAACAGCAGAGACTTGCCGCTACTTACTGCCATCGGCGGTGTCTTCCTGGGCGTCTAGATGCCGTGATCACACGTGATCACGGCATCTAGTTTCGTCTGAACCCGGAAGCGTTCACTTCCGGGTGGTGTACAGACACCCCGTGTGGCCAATCGGGGTGTCTGTACACCGTATGAAAACTGTAATCCTCGCTGGTGAGGATTACAGTTTTCAAACTGCAATTCTTATTCTGGCCACTAGATGGCAGGCCAGGATAAGAAATGAGCAATTCATGGATTTCTGAGTCTAGAAAATCCCTGATTGCTCATAAAGAAAAAAAAAAAGCCACAATATATAAGCCAATATTTGAGCTTTCAAATAGTAAAAAAAATGTTAAAAAATATATAAAAAATAAAAAAGATATAAAAGTTCAAATCACCCCCCTTTCCGTATAATTAAAAAATACCTAAATAACAATAAATATAGACATTATGGGTATCACCGTGACCGAAAACGCCCGTACTTTTAAAATATAAAAAAAAAAATTCCAATACGGCGAATTGTGTGGCGGAAAAAAGCGTCCAAATGGCGATTTGCTGTTTTTTGTCGCTTTTTTTCTAAAAAAAATTAAATTAAAAGTGATCAAAAAGTCATACACACCCCAGAATGGTATCAATAAAAACTTCAGATCGTCCCGCAAAAAATGAGCCCCCATACAGCTCTGTACACATAAATACCAAAAAGTTATAGGGGTCAAGATGTGACAAGGAAAAAAAAAAAAAAAAAAAAAAGGGCAACTTTCTAATTATTTTATCACTATGAAAACGCAGGAAAAACTATACATATTAGGTATTGGCGGATTCGTACTGACCAGTAGAATGAAAGTAACGGATTAGTTTTAATGCACATCGAACGCTGTAAATAAGAAACCCGTAGAACTGTAGCGGAATAGCGTTTTCTTTGCAATTTCACCCGGTTTGGAATTTTTTTCCCGCTTCCCACTACACCATATGCAATATTAAATGGTGGCGTTGGAAAGTACAACTTGTCCCGCAAAAAACAAGCCCTCATACAGCTATGTGAACAGAAAAATAAGAGTTATGGCTGTTTGAAGGCAGGGAGCGCAAAACGAAAATGCATGACCGAAAAAACCTCCGGGAGTGAAAGGGTTAAAGAGGACCTTTCACCAAAAAATACAACACAATCTGACAGTACCATGTTATAGAGCAGCAGAAGCTGAGCAGAATGAGATATATTTTTGTGGGAAAAGGTTCAGTAAAACCTGTAATTTAAACATTTATATCTCTGCTTTTTGTACCTTTTGTTAACAGCATTGATACATGAGGGAGGGGGTATCAGTGATTGATAGCACTGTGTGTATAAGTGTGCACAGAGATATCTGTCACTGATAACACCTCCCCCTGTACTGATGGGTATTCACAGGCTGCAGATGTAAATATAAAAATTACAGGTTTAACTGAATTTTTTCCCACAAAAATATATATCAATCTGCTTAGCTTCTCTCCACCAAGCTCAGACACTATACAATGTATAGCACTGTGCTTGGTAAGCTGTGACGAGGCAGCGGAGCTCACTGGAGCACCGCAGTCTCCTCAAACAGCTAGTAAGTGATGGTCCTGGATGTCTCCCCCTGCCAATAAGATACTTATGACCCATCCCTAGCATAGGTCATAAATATAAAAAAAAAGTCGGAAAGACCCCTTTAACAGATGGCCAATCTGTCTCTTTAACATGACAGGGGACTGAAGACTTATAACCCCAACCAAAATGCAATGAAGTCCAGTAGCCAATATACAGTGGGGAAAAAAAGTATTTAGTGAGCCACCAATTATGCAAGTTCTCCCCCTTAAAAAGATGAAAGAGGCCTGTAATTAACATCATAGGTAGACCTCAACTATGAGAGACAAAATGAGAAAACAAATCCAGAAAATCACATTGTCTGATTTTTAAAGAATTTATTTGCAAATTATGGTGGAAAATAAGTATTTGGTCAATAACAAAAGTTCATCTCAATACTTCGTTATATATCGTTTGTTGGCAATGACAGAGGTCAAACATTTTCTGTAAGTCTTCATAAGGTTGGCATACACTGTTGCTGGTATGTTGGCCCATTCCTCCATGCAGATCTCCTCTAGAGCAGTGATGTGTTGGGGCTGTCGCTGGGAAACTCGGACTTTCAACTCCCTCGAAAGGTTTTCTATGGGGTTGAGATCTGGAGACTGGCTAGGCCACTCCAGGACCTAGAAATGCTTCTTACGAAGCCACTCCTTCGTTGCCCTGGTCGGTGTGCTTGGGATCATTGTCATGCTGAAAGACCCAGCCAGGTTTGCACTCAAAATCTCACGATACATGGCCCCATTCATTCTTTCATGTACACGGATCAGTCATCCTGGTCCCTTTGCAGAGAAACAGCCCCAAAACATGATGTTGCCACCCCCATGCTTCACAGTAGGTATGGTGTTCTTTGGATGCAACTCAGCATTCACTCTCCTCCAAACATGACGAGTTGTGTTTCTACCAAACAGTCCTACTTTAGTTTCATCTGACCATATGACATTCTCCCAAAACTCTTCTGGAACATCCAAATGCTCTTTAGCAAACTTCAGACGGGCCCGGATATGTACTGGCTTAAGCAGGGAGACACGTCTGGCATTGCAGGATCTGAGTCCCTGGCGTCATAGTGTGCTACTGACGGTAGCCTTTGTTACGTTGGTCCCAGCTTTCTGGTCATTTACTAGGTCCCCCCGTGTGGTTCTGGGATTTTTGCTCACAGTTCGTGATCATTTTGTCCCCACGGGGTGAGATCTTGCGTGGAGCCCCTGATCGAGGGAGATTATCAGTGGTCTTGTATGTCCTCCATTTTCTAATTATTGCTCCCACAGTTGATTTCTTCACACCAAGCTGCTTGCCTATTGCAGATTCAGTCTTCCCAGCCTGGTGCAGGTCTACAATTTTGTTTCTGGTGTCCTTTGACCATAGTGGAGTTTGGAGTGTGACTGTTTGAGGTTGTGGACAGGTGTATTTTATACTGATAACAAGTTCAAACAGGTGCCATTACTACGGGTAATGAGTGGAGGACAGAGGAGCCTCTTAAAGAAGAAGTTACAGGTCTGTGAGAGCCAGAAATCTTGCTTGTTTGTAGGTGACCAAATACTTATTTTCCACCATAATTTGCAAATAAATTCTTTAAAAATCAGACAATGTGATTTTCTGGATTTGTTTTCTCGTTTTGTCTCTCATAGTTAAGGTCTACCTATGATCTCAATTACAGGCCTCTCTCATCTTTTTAAGTGGGAGAACTTACACAATTGGTGGCTGACTAAATAATTTTTTTCCCCACTGTACATGTGTTGCCTTCACTGGCTTGTATTTTTCCAGCATTTTCTTGTAATGACCATTTTACTTTCTATTAGGCTCAATACTTCTCTCCCTCAGAGGCAGGTACTTGCTTCTGTCTCTTTCATCCAGTCTGCTGGCTGCTATTTTCTCCAACATTGCTGCTATCTCCCAGCTTGCTTCTTTCCACCTTCCCACTCACCAGCCCCCAAAAAAGAGTGGCACCAGCACACACCTTCTCTTAGCTTTCTCTAGACCAGTGACATCACATTCATCGGTCATATGGCTTAGGCGCAGCACAGCCCCATTGAAGTGAATGGGGCTGAGTACCATACGAAGCACAGCCACTATACAGTGTACGGAGCTGTGCTTCGTAAGCTGCGAGAAGGCCGCGGCGCTCATAGGTGCGCTGGTGACTTCTCAAACAACTAATCGGCGGGGCTCCTGGGTGTCAGACACCCACCGATCAGAGTATAGGTCATCAGTATCAAAGTCTGGGAAAACCTCTTTATTATTATTTGGAGGAACACAGGGGGGGCATTACTGCTATACATGGACACACATAACTGCTATAATATGGGGGTGCACAGGCACACAGGGTCATATTACTCTTATAGGTCGGCCACATGGGGACAATACTTTTATATGGGGCACACAAGGGGAAATTATTATTAGATAGCGGCACACAGGACGACATTACTGTTATTTGGGGGTACATAGGGGAATATTATTGTTATATGCAGGGGCGTAGCTAAAGGCTCATGAGCCCTGGCGCAAGAGTTCAGCTTGCCCCCCCCCCCCTCACTAAGTGCTGGTGCACCTAGCTTTTCTGCAGCCCGAGGCAAATATTGGAACGCCCCCCCTCCCCATGCCAAATTCTCAACCTAGGTCATTAATATCAGATCAGCTGTGGTCCTCCGGCACCCCGACGATCAGCTGTTTGAAGAGAGGGCAGCGCTCATATGAGAGCTGCTTTCGCTGCTCTGTTCACCTGCTCGCCGTAGCATTTGCAGTGATGAGCAGTAAACAAAGCAGAGAAGGCAGCGCTCATACAAAAAAAAAAAAAAAAACGGATAACACCTTTAAAGACATACTTGGAAAACATTGCATACAGCGCTACAGAACATTCAGGGTCATACAGCGCCACATATGTACCTCTTACATCCAGTGACTTCTCTTCTGTGATGTAGACATTCTCTTTCCTCTTCTTCTCCTGTCAGACCAGACCGCCATTGTGACTTCTCTCAGCCGCGTCTCGTCGCAGAGTTTAACAAACAGACATCTTACTTTCCTACTTTACCATCATCCTCTCACCTTCTCAACATCCCATCCTGCCCCCCACCCCCTTACCTTTCAGATCAGACTAGCATATCAAACCCCAGATGAGACCCCCCATCTCCAGACCCCCATATAAGACCCCTATTAGACCTCCAGAGCCCCATTAGACCAACAAACCTGCATATCTGACCCCCATTAGACCTCTCTAGACCCCCAGTCAGACCTCTTATCAGACCCTTCAGGCCCCTAATCTTCCTCCTCTTCAGACCCCCAATCAGAACCTTCAGGACCCCAATCAGACCCCCAGATCAGACTTCAGATCAGACTATAAAATAAATAAATAAACTTACCTCTCCTGCTCCGACGCTCCTCTCCCTGTCCTGGCCGTCTTCTCTTCTCAGGATCCGCGCAGGGCCCCAGGAAGAGCGAGCAGGAGGAGGGGTGAGTACTGTACAGCGCTCACAGCGTTTCACTCCCCCTCCTCCTGCAGACTAGTGAGACTTCCATTATGGAAGCACTCACTAGTATTCCCTTTATAAGACGCAGTGCATCTTATAAAAGGGAAAAGTAGAGCTCCACTGGGAAGTGGGGCTTAGAGGCCCGCTTGCAACTGCAACCGCTGCGACCCCTATAGTTACGCCAGTGGTTATATGGAAGACAGAGGACTACATCTACTTGGGACCTAAGCAGAGGAGCATTCAGCCAGTTTGAGTGTACACGAGGGGGACATTACTATTATATAGGGGCACACAGAAGGACATTATTGTTATTTGGGGGCACACTGGGATATTACTGTTAAACAGGGGACACATAGATATAAATACTATAATATGGGGGCATACTGGGGACATTACTATTATATGGGGCACATGTTTCTGTAACAACAGATCCAGATTCATATTAAAATTTCTTGTGCTTTAGCTACACCACTATATCCATTTTATTTGATGCCTCATGTGTTCTTTTTCTGTAATGACAGATCGAGATTGTTTTTTCTCTGTATGCCCCAAAAATGAGGAATCTAGTGCATGGGTGTAACGTTTTTTTGTGCTTTTAAATAGCATGCACGTGTATTAACTCTTATACTGTGAACAAGGAAAAAGGAAGGAGACTGAAATGTGAAGGTTATGGGTGAACTACTACTGAACCGCTAATTTTATTCAGAAGATGAAATAAATGTTGGATGATTGTAACAAGGATCAGGATTTGTCTTTCTGAACCTGCACACTGGGGACATTACTTTTATATAGGAGCACACTGGAGACATTACTGTTATATGGGGGCACACAAAGGAAGCTACCCTTATATTGGGGCACATAGGAGCACATTACTGTTATATGGGTGCACACAGGGGGACATTAACGTTATATAGGGGCACACAGGGGATATTACTGTTATATGGGGAAACTAGGGGGCCTTACTATTATATAGGGGCACCCAGGAGGACATTACTATTATATGGGGGCACACAGGAAGACATTACTGTTAGATGGGGGAACACAAAGGAAGCTACCCTGATATTGGGGCACATAAGAGCACCTTACTGTTAGATGGGGGCACACAGGGGGACATTAAATGAAATCTGTCACCAGGATAATCACTATTGAAGTAAAGTCATAGCATAATAGCACTTAGTACCTTATTTCTAGATGTGCCTTTGTCCCAGCAATAGATGTTTTCTATCTTCTGAAAATCCAGTTTATTTGGTATGCAAATGAGCCAGTAAGGTGCCCAGAGAGCTGTTATTCTTGTAGAAAGGAGCCCAGGTACGCCTCCTGCCAGTGCCACAGCCCGGCCTCATGCTGGGAGTAGGGAAAAGAGGGCAGAGTTATGGCTTGAATGTGATGTAGGAGGCGTGCCTAGACTCCTTCCTGCAAGGGTGATGCCCCTCCGGGCACCTTACTGGCTCATTTGCATACCAAATAAACTGGATTTTCAGAAGATAGAAAACATCTATTGCTGAAACAAAGGCACATCTGGAAATAAGGTACTAAGTGCTATTAGGCCATGGCTTTACTTCAATTGGGATATTACTGTTATATGGGGGCACTAAGGGGAGCATTACTATTATATAGGGGCACAAATGGAGACATTCCTATTGTATGGGGATACAAACGGGGCATTTCTATTGTATTAGGACACAAAGGGGAACGTTACTATTGTATGGGGGCACTGTACACATTTTTATTGTATATAAGCACAAAGGGGGGCATTGCTATTATATGGTTGGACATTATTATTGTATAACTGTACTGTATTCACTTTTATAGCCTGTAAAGCACCGCTGTAGAATTGGTATCAACCATTTTACGGTCATTTTATGGTAGTAATTTGGTAGCCATTATGATGGTATTTAGTCACTATGTGGTAGTAATTTGTGTTCATGATCTGATGGTCTCATTTGGCCAATGTTATTATTAGAAACATTGGACTTGGTATACAGGGTTTTGTATCGTATGGTGATATGTGTTTCTTGTACAGTGACATTATTTTTGACTGTATAACAATATTAATTTATAGACAGTGGTCCTCACAGCATAGAGGGCTGAGGTACAAAACGTGTCCTGGAGCCCATAGTACTCTAGATACACCCCAGTCTAGAGATAAAGGGGAGATTAGAGATGGGTCGGTAGGTAACAGCTAGGGAGAGAGACTGGACGAGGTGTGAGGGAATAAGATCCTAATGCATGTAGTGGAGTTGGCCTCCATTCACACGACGTATAAAAACGGAACGGAAGACATTTTGCGGACCCATTGACTTTAATGGGGCTACGGACGTGTTTTGAGGACAAGTATAGGACATGTTTCCTTTTTTTTTCGGGAGAACTTCCGTAATATACGGATGCGGAATGCACACGGTGTGCATTCCGCATTTATTTTTCTCCTATGGAAAAATGAATGGGTCCGTATGGTTCCGTATCTTATCCGCAAAAATGCGGATAAGATACAAAAATGAACATACGGTCGTGTGAATGGGGCCTTAGAAGAAGAGAAAAACTTGGAGAACTCTTCTTCAGTTGGGTATCTGGGGCTACCATTAGTAAATTAGCTCTCTTTACAAGAAAACTGTGCCTATGGTGCCACCAGTTGGAAGGTAGCTATCCTACAAATCGATTTTTAACCTTTTAAAGACCATACAAACTGGTGTAAAGTAGAACTGGCTAAGTTGCCCATGGCAACCAATCAGATTCCACCTTTCATTTTCCAAAGGAGCTGTAAAAAATTAAAGGTGGAATATGGTTGCTATTGGGAACTAAGCCAGTTCTATTTTACACCAGCTTGATAAATGACCCCCACTTGAGACGTAATTTAGTATTATAGCCAAGCTAATACCACTTCTGCAGACAGCTGTTTCGGGGTTACTGCTCTTTTTGGCACCAAAGCCATACCGTTCTATTTTTTTTTTTTTTTTAAGAAAGGCAATTTGCATATCTTCAGTTGGGTCAAAGTCTGAGAATGAACATGAGGAGGTGCAGAGGACTGATCTGTTGCAGGATAACTTTTCTACAGGATATTGTCAATTTTAACATTTAAATAATGTGGTCAGGTCTCAGCGCAGAGGTCTCAGGGCAGAGTTTTATCTTTTCAGAATAAACTTGCAATGGACAAAATATTTGATTTTCTCCATTGAATTTGGCACACCTAGTCCACCGCTGAAGAAAACATCCTGTGCCAAGGTTGCTGCCGTGTGTCAGGAGGCTTGGTGTATACAATGTGCTGCTTTGTTCAGAGCACTTTTCAGAGATTTATTGTAATGTTTTTTCAGTCTGATTGGATCAGTGTAACGCAATGGGTGTAGACCCACTGTGTCACTGAACAGATTTGGCCTGTGGCTACTCCTGAGGGCATGCCCAAGGTGATTACCTGGCATTCACACTTTCACCCCTGGACTGGATCTGGACTTTGCTGCAGGAGCCACCAGACTGCCAACTCTAGGTTTAGTCTTTGTTCAGAGGATGCTTACCCAGACTGGTGCGTGGTAGACATTGGTGTGTGGCATCAAAGGTACAGGCAGAAGCATGGTCAGAGGGCAAGCTGAGGTCAGGACAGGCAGAGTTTGTGCAATATAGTAATCAGGCAATAGGTCAGAACAGGTGGTACAAGGTCAATGTGGGGAACAAACAGAAGTCAGGATAGGTGGCACAGGCTCAATGTGGTTAAAAGGGTTTTCCAAGATTTTAATACTCATGACCTATCCTCAGTATCTGATCGGTGAGTGCCCGACACCCGGGACCTGCTGATCTTGGTACCACGCTGAGCCCCTTTCCCTTCTATGGGGCTGAGCTGCAACTAGGTCATGTGACCAATGAATGTGTTGTCACTGGCCAAGGCAAAGCTGTGAGAAGGCCACAGCCAGGAAGAGCACAGCGCCGTTTCTATTACCGGGCGAGGGGTGCGATCGCCCGGGGCGCGTTTCTTAAAGGGGTTGTCCCACGAAAAATATTCTACAGTTTTCAAACCAGCACCTGGATCTAAATACTTTTGTAATAGCATGTAATTAAAAATTCTGTATAGCTACTGAGTTATTCAATAAGATGTGTCTGTATAGTGCGACTTAATTTCTTATTTATTTTACCTGCTCACTGAGAAGGCCGCACATGCTCAGTTTCATCTTTCAACTGCCTCTGAGCAGTGATAGGGAGAGAATAGACACGCCCCCTGAGCTGCAGAAAAAAAGACACTCCCATGAGCTGCCAGCTTGATATAAATCTAGCAGAGCAATGAATGTGGAGATCTCTGGATCCATGTGAGGTACAGGGCTGGTTCTAGCATTGTTAGAAAGGTATTGTCGTGGACTATATGATGTCTGATATTCATTTTTTACATTATTCTTGGGATAACCCCTTTAAGGAGAAGAGGAGGGCGCCGTGGTGGCCAGTTGCAGGGGAGCGAATACAAGTGAGCGCTTCCATTATGGAAGCGCTCACTTGTATGTAGGGACCCTCATCAGACCTCAGATCAGCCCACCCAGCCACATATCGTTAAAATAAAAACCTTTCTTACCTGTCCTGCGCTGCGGCTGCCCTCCGGTCCGGTGCTCCGCTCTCTTTCCTGGCCGGCGCACACTATGACCTGACGCTGCACGCAGCGTCAGGTCATAGTGTGCGCAAGCGAGGGAAGACAGCGGAGCACCGGACCGGAGGGCAGCCGCAGCGCAGGACAGGTAAGAAAGGTTTTTATTTTAACGATATGTGGCTGGGTGGGCTGATCTGAGGTCTGATGGGGGCACATTCTGCTGATCTGAGGTCTGATGGGGGCACATTCTGATGATCTGAGGTCTGATGGGGCACATTTTGCTGATCTGAGGTCTGATGGGGGCACATTCTGCTGATCTGAGGTCCGATGGGGGCAAATTCTGCTGATCTGAGGTCTGATGGCGCCACAGTACGCTGATCTGAAGTCTGATGGCGGCACAATATGCTGATCTGAGGTCTGATGGCGGCACAATACGCTGATCTGTGGTCTTGATGGGGGCACATTAAGCTGATCTCAGGTCTGATAGGGGCACATTCTGATGATTTGAGGTCTGATGGGGGCACATTCTGCTGATCTGAGGTCCTGATGGGGGCACAATAGGCTGATCTAGGTCTGATGGGGCACATAGCTGATCTGAGGTCTGATGGTCACATAAGCTGATCTGAGGTCTGATGGGCACATTCTGCTGACTGAGGTCTGATGGGGGCACATTAAGCTGATCTGAGGTCTGAATGGGGGCACATTCTGATGATCTGAGGTCTGATGGGGGGCACATTCTTGACTGATCTGAGGTCTGGATGGCGGCACAATAACGCTTGATCTGAGGTCTGATCGCGGCACACATAATACTGAATCTGAGGTTCTGATGGGGGCACATTAAGCTGATCTGAGGTCTGATGGGGGCACAGTGGGCTGATCTGAGGTCTGATGGGGCACAGTGGGCTGATTGAAGTCTGATGGGGCACAATGGGCTGATCTGAGTCTGATGGGGCACAATGGGCTGATCTGAGGTCTGATGGGGCACATTGGGCTGATCTGAGGTCTGATGGGGGCACATTCTGATGATGATGAGTCTGATGGGGCACAGTGGCTGATCTGAGGTCTGATGGGGCACAATGGGCTGATGTCTGATGGGCACAAGCTGATCTGATGGCACATTGGGCCGATCTGAGGTCTGATGGGGCACAGTGGGCTGATCTGAGGTCTGATGGGGCACATGGGCTGATCTGAGGTCTGATGGGGGCACATGGGCTGATCTGAGGTCTGATGGGGCACATTCTGATCTGAGGTCTGAGGGCACAGTGCTGATCTGAGGTCTGATGGGGGTGTGGGCTGATGAGGTCTGATGGGTCTGGTCTGAGGGATGGGGGCACATGATCTGAGGTCTGATGCTGATCTGAGGTCTGATGGGGCTGATCTGAGGTCTGATGGGGGCACAATGGGCTGATCTGAGGTCTGATGGGGCACATTCTGCTGATCTGAGGTCTGATGAGGGCACATGGGCTGATCTGAGGTCTGATGGGGGCACATTCTGCTGATCTGAGGTCTGATGGGGGCACATGATCTGGTCTGGGCACAATATGCTGATCTGAGGTCTGATGGGGGCACAATACGCTGATCTGAGGTCTGATGGGGGCACATTCTGCTGATCTGAGGTCTGATGAGGGCACATTCTGTTCATCTGAGGTCTGATGGGGGCACATTCTGATGATCTGAGGTCTGATGGGGGCACATTCTGATGATCTGAGGGCTGATGGGGGCGCATTCTGATGATCTGGGGTCTGATGGGGCAGGGGACTGTTAGTTTAGTGATGTAAAAAATGGGGACAGGCTTCCTTTAACGTAGGAGTCCCCTTGTTTTTTACTCCTATTACTCCTATATTTTACTGCATTATGTGGTACAGTATTTAGACTAGGGTATGTAGAAAGTCTATTCTACTGTACTTAACAGCATAGATGATCTAGCAGTTTATACAGTCATCTTTCTAATACAATATTATAACCACAACTAGTAGTATATGCCTGTGAAGTTGGAAACGTGCGTTTGGGAAGCCACTAAGTGGGGGGCCCACTCAAGTATGTTTCGCCCGCCCGTGCTGATCCTCTAGCTATGCCTCTGCTAATCACATTACCTCTCCGGCTCAGCCGGCTGGCAGAGAGGGCGCTGCGTTTGCTTTAATTTACCTCCGGCTGGCAGTGGCAGGGGATCGCAAGGGAGGCCAGCTTTCCTTCCTGGCTCCTCCCAGCTGCGCTTTCAACTATGACCTGACTGAGGAGAAAGCGCCAAGGTCCTCTGTGTGCAAGGTAAATGCCTGGAGGAGGGAGTTTTTTGGTTTTTTTTGTTATTAAAATACTGATCATGGGGGAGGGGGGGGTAGTATGACAAGACCCCCAAAATGATCTCAGCATGGGGGGGTGTCATCTGAACATGGACCGACCGTCGTCTGAGTGTGGGCGGTCATCTGAGCATGAGGGTGTCATCTTAGCATGGGTAGTGATCTGAGCATGAGGGGGTCATCTGAGTATGGTCTGTGATCTGAGCATGAGGGGGATTATCTGAGCATGAGGGGGTTTATCTGAGCATGAGGGGGTGATCTGAGGAAGAGCGGTGATCTGAGGAAGAGCGGTGATCTGCGCATGGGACGGTGATCTGGGCATGGGGCGGTGATCTGAGCATGGGGCGGTGATCATCTGAGCATGGGTGGTCATCTGAGCATAGGGCGGTGATCTGAGCATGAGGGTGGTCATCTGAGCCTGTTCATTGTTGTGGCTACTGAGCTGTGCATGCTATGCAACATTGTTTAGGTCAGTGTTATTTGACTGGGGGGGGGGGGGGGGGGGGGCGCTTTTTTAATGTTCGCCCTGTTGGTAAAATTCCCTAGAAACTGCCCTGGAAGAGCATGCCACCTATGGGAATGTACACGAGTCAGAGCAGAAGCGCTCCACAGAAACTTTTTTTTTTACACTGAGCCATGCCTCTAACCTGCCAGTCTATTCACACTTAATCCCACTGAGTCCTCTTAGTGCTCCTACAAGTAGTTATTCCCCTTTACGGCCTCCTTCACAGTATTTATGCTCCCTTAATGGCCGCACACAGTAGCTATGTGCCTTTAGTACATCCACACTGTAGAACGCCCCTTTAATGCCCCCTATCTATTAGATATGCACCCTTTAGTGTTGCCCTGCTAGTGAACCCACCATAGGCGAATTTTCTAGTGCTGTATGTAATGTTTATCAAATATGTCCTTAACAGTAGGGCTGGAGGGAAGGGATTAGGTTGACAATTTGTCATGGTGGGGGTGGTGGGGCGGGTCTAACTGAAGGTAAGGGGGTCCAAGCTGAACTCTTGCAACAGGGCCTATGAGCCTTTAGCCATGTCCCTGGTCCCCACATAGTAGTTATGCGCCGCAGTTATGCCCCATTAGTGCCCCGCATAGTAGTTATGCCCCCCTTAGTGCCCCACATAGCAGTTATGCTCTCTTAATTTCCCCACACAGTAAAATTTCCCTATAGTGCCCCCACACTGTAGTGCTCCCTCCATAGTGCCCACACACAGTTAAATGTCCCTTTAGTACCCCGCTTACAATAATGTTGCCCCCTTAGTGTTAATAAAATGTAAAAAAATAATACACACTTAGCTCCATTCCCCTTAATGAATGGAGCACATCCTGCTGTCCCAGGAGACACAATGTGACATCATCACTCCTTCTAACCCGAGAAGGAGGGCACACAGGCTGATTCCCCGGCCTGGGAATGATTACAGCTGAAATCAGGAGATGCCTCAGCACATACCTCCCATCCGTCCCGGATTTCAATGGATGTCCTGTGGTCCCGGTATGGGGGAGGTGTGTCCCGCTCTTCAGCAGAGACAGTTGCCTATAATGATGAAGCATAGAGTAGTCGGCTCCCTGCTCCATGATTTTTCCCCCCCTGCTGGCACTCCACGCTGCTGGTCTGTGCAGGGGGCGGGGCCGGCTGGCAGTCAGCCTCTGCTCCTCCTCCTACACAAACCAGAGCAGCCGATGTGTATGCTGCTGCTGCTGTTGGGGAACAGGAGAGTATGTGGTATTTATTTATTTTAATAAAAAAATATTACTGGGCATATTACTGTAAGGGCGCACAGTCCTGGGATTATTACTGTGACTGTGCACAATCCTCGGCATATTTCTATGAGGGGCACAATCCTGGGCATATTACTGGGGGGGGGCACAATCCTGGGCATATTCTGTGAGGGGACACAATCTCGGGCATATTATTGTGAGGGGGCACAATCCTGAGCTTATTACTGTGAGGAGGCACATATCTAGGCATAACTACGGTGAGGGTGCACATAGCTGGGCATAACTACGGTGACGGGGGCACATATCTGGGCATTGCTATTGTGAGGGCCACACATCTGGATATCTCTATTGTAAGGGTGAACATATCCAGACATAACTACTGTGAGGGGGCAGATATCTGGACATAACTACTGTGAGGGGGCACATATCTGGACAAATTACTGTGCGGTTACACAATCCTGGGTATATTATTGTGAGGGGGCACAACTGGGCATATTACTGTGAGGGGCCATATATCCAGGCACATAACTGGGCATATTACTGTGAGGGGGCACATTCCTTCTTTTCAAAAGTTGGGAGGTATGCTCAGCCGTCCAGGGACATTGAGACAGTCGCCAAAATCCAGGACTGTCCCCAAAATCCAGGACTGTCCCATTGTATCTGGGAGGCATGTGTGATGTTTTCAAAATTCCTTCTCTACTGTCTGGAGATAGATATAGCTATATATTTCTATGAATTTAGACATAAGCATGAATTAATAAAAGTCTCTGGATCATTTCACCTGCTTCACTATGCGATGAGTCTCAGTTGAGGGAATGGAGCAGGGAAGCTGCTAAGAATGTTAGCCTACCACCAGGGACGTTGCTAGGCTAAAACATTCTCGGCCTGGGCCCCTGATGTTTCCTCCCAGGCCCCGAATGTCCTGATGCCAGCTAGATACAATTGTATTACCATCCTCGGGATGGCAATACAATCGAATCTAAAGCACTGCAAGTGGTGAAGGACCTGTGGTGACATCACAGGTCAGGTGATCGGTGCAGTAGCTGAGAAGGACCTGCAATGATGTCACTAGTCACATGTCATCATGTGACAAGTTCAGGAGAGGCTCCACAGTGAAGAGAACTCTAGGGGAAGAAGCTCTGCTGAGGTCTGCTATAAGGAGAGGTAAGTGAAGGGAGAGGCAGAGTAATGCTGGGAGTTGTAGTTATTTAACTGGGACTGTATGTTAGGGCTTAAATAAGGCCCCCCTATTCTTCCCATGTTAATAGCATCACCCCCTGAACATTGAGTCCCATGTAAATAACATCCCTCTCTTAAAGAGGTATTCCCATCTCACAAATGTAATTTGTATAGTTAGATATAGCCATACCAATATTATTACTAATAGAATGTATTTATATAACATATACAGTTTAGTAGATTTGACTATTTGTATAGGCATTGTCCCACACACATCAGTCAGGCCGTTGCCCCTAGTTAAGGCCACCGCGGTCATGTAGTAGTGTTGGCTGGCTTGCTCTTGTTCAAACCTGCCCTGAGGTAACTGCTGTATTGTGAACGCACTTTGCATGAGCATGCGGAGACACATCTTAGAGTACTTTCACATCTGTGTTTTGAACGCTGTCCAAATCACAATGGTCAGGAATAAGTCCAAAACGCAGACTTTTATAAACGGATCCTGCTCCATAGAGATTAATTGATCTTGGAACAGGATCCGTTTCTCTGCGTTTTTGAAGCGCAGACAAAAATGCTACACCCCTAAGATGTGTCTCCGTATGCTCATGCAATGTGCGTTCACAATACAGCAGTTACCTCAGAGCGGGTTTGAACAATGCCTATACAAATAGGCAAAACTGTACATTTTATATAAATACATTCTATTAGTAAAAATATCGGTGGCTATATCTAACTATACAAACTACATTTGTGAGATGGGAATACCCCTTTAAGAGAGGGATGTTATTTACATGGGACTCAATGTTCAGGGGGTGATGCTATTAACATGGGAAGAATAGGGGGGCCTTATTTTTTATGGGCACTCTGTAAGGGCATTATTAATACTGGAGGGCTCTTCTACTAATGGAGTTACTCTTGTGGAGCATTATCACTGTTGGGGGCACAGTAAGGGGCAGTATTACTAATGAGGGCATTATAGAAGGGAATTACTATTGGTGGGACTTTGAGAAGCACTATTACTAATGGGGGGACTAATATTTCTTCTGTATAGTTTTTGGAGGTATTTAGGAGAACAGCGAGCAGCAGTATAACACTGTGGGAACTCCAGGTTGGGAGATGATGATAGAAAAGTGAGGAAGCTAAGATGTCTGTGTGTCACACTCTGCAAAGACCAGGCGGCTGAGAGGAGTTGTCCAGACCGAAATGGAGAAGATCATGACAGAGAAGATCTATATCATAGGAGACATCACCTGGAGGCCCTAGATGTGAAAGGTAAGTGCTGCTGTGGAAGGGGGGGGCAGGTGGTCGACTTAGAGAATTGGGCCATATGCATTGGGGCTTGGGCCCAGATCTTTTGAGGCCCTAGCAACGCCCCTGCCCACCACTGAATGCAGTAGAAGGTGGACCATAAGGATAAACAGCAGGGAAGTAACGTCAAACACTAGAGGAACAAACGGAAGTAAGGTCAAAGACGCGAGCCAAGGTCAAAGTCGAGAGGTAACGAGGTACAGAAGGACGAGACAGGGACGAGGGCAAATATACAAGCCGAAGTCAAAGTACAATTTCACAGCAGTTCAATCGCAAGTTCAGGGTAAAAGACCAATCACAGGCAACCTGTGGCCAGCAGGCTGCCTGTTTAAATAGGCCCAGCAGATGGGTCACATGACGTGGCCAGTGTCACGTGATCCAAATCAGAAACCTCAATACACCTGAGCGCCGACTCATGGGCGTCAGTGCTCAGCTCCCCTGCTGCTTGTTGTCCAGGGGATAATGGGCGCTGGCCACGCTTGTGCATCGCCGGGTCCTCCCCTCTCCTGGGTTGCTAGGGATACGAGGACGCCGGCTCCCCATTACAGTACACCCCCTTCCATCTCTGGATGAGCCAGATGAAATCTCTTAATTAACAAGTCCGCGTACATTTTGTTTGCCAGCACCCAAGATCTCTCTTCCGGACCAAACCCCTTCCAGTGTACCAGGTATTGAAATGAGTTCTGAACTTTTCTCACATCAATGACCCTGGACACCTCGTGTTCTAATTCACCTGCAACCTCCACTGGCGACAGAGGCTCATCTACAGGGAAAACAGATGGAACATACTTTTTAAGCAAGGACTTATGGAACACGTTGTGGATCCGGAAAGAACTAGGCAAACACAATTTAAAAGACACAGGGTTAACAATATGCATAATCTTGTAAGGCCCAATGAACCGAGGAGCAAATTTATTTGATGGTATTTTCATGTGCAAATTCTTAGAGGACAAACACACCTTATCACCCACTTTAAAATCAACACCCTGAGAACGTTTTTTGTCAGCTTTAGACTTCTGAACCTCCTGGGCGGTCTTCAGGTTCAACTGAACCTGGGCCCAGACTGTGCACAGCTCTTTGACAACTAGAACAGATGGGACAAAGGAGTCAGACAGCGAAAAAGAACAGAATTGTGGATGAAACCCCAGATTACAGAAAAAAGGAGACATACCGGTAGAAGAATATACTTGATTATTGATGGCGAACTCAGCAACAGACAGATATTTCATCCACAGGTGTTTATTATCAGAAACATAACATCTTAAATATTGCTCCAGAGACTGATTTAGGCATTCAGTTTGACCGTTGGTTTCTGGATGGAAGACTGAGGAAAACGACAGGTAGATATTGAATTTGTGACAAAATGCCTTCCAGAATTTGGAAACAAACTGAACGCCAAATACAATAGTCTCTGGAACACCATGCAACCTAATAACATGATCCACGAAAAGGGAGGCCAAGGTTTTAGCATTAGGCAGCTTTGACAGTGGAATAAAGTGACACATCTTGCTAAAGCTGTCAACCACCACCCATACAACCGTTTTGCCCTCAGAACGGTGACGAAATCCATGGAAACGTGAGAACAAGGCCTACTAGGAACTGGTAGAGGACACAACTCACCCGCCGGACGTGTCTTAGGATTCTTGGACCTAGCACAAACCTCACAAGCGGATACATAGGCTTGGACGTCTTTAGATAACGTGTGCCACTAATAAAACCTACCAACGAGCTCCTTGGTGGCATTAATACTGGGATGACCACTTAATGCAAAGTTATGACCCTCACCCAGAAGCCGGAGAAGCAAATGAGCAGGGACAAACAACTTATCTTTAGGAGATTCAAGTGGAGCCAGGTGTTGTCCCGGTGGTCAGGTCAGGTGAAGTAGCAGCCACTGTAATATCTGCCGGTAGTATGGGCTCAGGAGGAGAGTCAATCGGCTGGAAGGCATGAAAACTCCGGGATAAGTCATCTGCCTTGATATTTTCACTTCCTGGTCTGAAAGTAACACAGAAATCAAAATGAGTAAAAACAAAGTCCATGTAGCCTGCCTGGCATTCAAACGTCTGGCAGATTCCAAAAACATGAAATTTTTATGGTCAGTGAGAACCATAACACAATGTAGAGCTCCTTCCAAAAAATGACGCCATTCTTCAAAAGCCCACTTAATGGCGAGCAACTCTCGATTCCTGATATCGTAATTCCTCTCAGCTGGAGAGAATTTACGAGAAAAGAACGCACAGGGTTTAAGATTAGCGAAAGTGGATGACCCCTGGGAGAGTACTGCCCCACTCCATCCTCGGAGGCGTCCACTTCAACTACAAAAGGTCTTTCTTGGTCAGGTTGGACCAAGACTGGAGCATCCATGAAACACTTCTTGAGTGATTCAAATGCCTTTATAACCCATGAGGACCAGTTAACTAGATCCGCCCCTTTTCGGGAAAGATCGGTGAGTGGTTTAACAACAAACATTTTTAATAAATTTTCGGTAATCATTGGCAAACCCCAAAAAGCATTGTAGCGCTTTAAGGGAGGAAGGTCATACCCAATCCACAATGGCCTGCACCTTACCCAGATCCATCTTAAATGAATGAGGAGTAAGGATGTAGCCCAAAAATGCAATTTCCTGAACTTCAAAAATACATTTCTCCCCTTTCACGAATAATTGATTCTGTCAAAGTAGTTCCAACACCTGTCTTGTATGTGAGACATGCGAGTCCCAGTCAGGTGATTAAATAAGAATATCATCTAAATAGATGATCATGAATTTTCCAATGAACTGCCTAAAAATGTCGTTAACAAAGTTCTGAAAGACCGCTGGCGCATTGCTCAGACCAAACGGCATTACCAAATACTCATAATGACCTTTAGGGGTATTAAATGCCGTCTTCCACTCATCTCCCTCTTTAATTCTAATTAGATTATATGCCCTTCTAAGATGCAGTTTAGAGAACCAACATGCTCCCAGTATCTGGTTAAACAAATCAGGGATAAGAGGCAAGGGATAGCGGTTTTTAATGGTTATTTTATTCAACTCCCTGTAGTCAATGCAGGGTCTTAATCCACCAGCCTTCTTACTTACAAGGAAAAACCGTGCTCCCATAGGGGACACCAAGGGTCTAATATGACCCTTGAGCAGACTCTCCTTCACATAGTCCCTCATAGACTGACGTTCTGGGGCAGATAAATTGTAAATACGACCCTTAGGGTATTTGGATCCTTCAATTAGGTCTATAGCACAATCATACGGTGCATGAGGGGGAAGGAAGTCAGGAAGTCTGTCTCGGACATGGAGAACACATCCGTAAAATCACTGACATATTTTGGAAGAATCAGTGAATCAACGGTAACCCCCGCTTGCATAACAGGCATACAACAGGTATCACAATTTATTCCCCATTTTTACAGTTCACCTGTGGACAAATTAATAACTGGGCTGTGAATTTGTAACCATTGCATACCAAGTATTATTTCCCCAGGCAAATTTTTCAAAATCAGGATAGAACAAATTTCAGATTGCAAAGCCCCCACATTAAGGGTTACATCAGGGGTACAATATTCCACCATCCCGCTAACTAGGAGAGTGGAATTGATGGCAATAATCTGAATAGGATTTTTCAAAGGTAAAATTGGTACCCCAAGAGACAAGGCGAAACTATGATCGATAAAGTTAGATGCAGACCACAAATGCCTTTCCCGAACCCTTGCAAGTGCCAAAAAAAATGGTTATAGGTAACGGTAACTTCTCTCTTACCACCTTGGGGAGTACCTTATCCTTCTGGGGGTCAGAACGTGGAGCCCTCTTGGAAGGAGGAAGTTTGGGACATTGCTGTAGCCAATGATCCGCCTCGCCACAGTAGAAACAGGTGCCCCTCAGACGTCTTTGGTCCCTTACGGTAACTCCAAGCTGCATAGGTTCCTCTTGGTGATCCTCTACCAGGGATCTCAGGGGCGGAGCGTTGGGTTGAACCACCATTTGAGGAAGAGTCTGACGTTCTCTCTGTCTTTCTCTGAGTCGCCGGTCCAGTCTTATGGCTAAGATCATAGTCAGTTCTAAGGTGTCAGGGGTGGGGTAGCTGACTAACATATTTTTCACGTACTCTGATAACTCCAATCTAAATTGTCTCTTAAGTGCTGGGTCATCCAGCAAGAAGGACTGCACCACTTACGAAATTCGGTGCAGTATTCCTCGACTGGACGGTTACCTTGCCGGAGAGACCTCAACTGACTCTCAGCCATAGCGGCCTTATTTGGTTCATCATATAACAAACCCAAGGCCTGAAAAAATGCTTCCACTGATGTCAGACAGGGAGAGTCTGGGAGAAGAGAAAAAGCCCACTCTTGCGGGTCTCCTTGCAACAGTGAGATAACAATCCCGACTCTCTGCTGCTCGGAGCCTGAAGAGTGTGGGCGTAACCGAAAGTAGAGTTTGCAGTCCTCTTTAAAGGTCAGAAAAAACCTACGTTCCCCCGAAAAACGGTCAGGTAGTTTGATGTAGGGTTTGAGGTTTAGTAAGGAGAAAGCCGCTAAAGGGGCGGACTGAATCTGCTCCTGCTGCTGCAGCCTCTCCGCCAACTCCTGTATGACCTGGGCCATGTTGTGCATCTGGTCTATCAGGACCCGCATCGGCTCCACGGTAAATATGGGCCTGTGATTCAGTCACATACAGGGGTATGTGTAGCCCTGAACTCAACCCCACCACTGACCCTGCCTACTTGCACGGTCCGTCCTAGGCAACGGCGTACAACTAGTCGACAGTCCCTAGCCTAGGTATGTGCTGGGGCGTACAGGGAGGGGGAACAAATGGGAGAAAAAAAAGACAACCCACAAAATATGAGAAAGTCGCCAAGCCGAGGTCAATACCAGGAAGTAACGTCAAACACCAGAGGGACAAATGGAAGCAAGGTCAAACTGAGGTCAAAGCCGAGAGGTAACGAGGTACAGAAGGACGAGACAGAGACAAGGTCAAATATACAAGGCGAAGTCAAAGCACAATGTCACAACAGTTCAATCGCAAGTTCAGGGTAAAAGACCAATCACAGGCAACCTGTGGCCAGCAGGCTGCCTGTTTAAATAGGCCCAGCAGATGGGTCACATGACATGGCCAGCGCCACGTGACCCAAATCAGAAACCGCAATACACCTGAGCGCTGACTCATGGGCATCGGTGCTCAGCTCCCCTGCTGCTTGTTGTCCAGGGGATAGAGGACGCCGGCCATGCTTGTGAAGCGTGCGTCGCCGGGTCCTCCCCTCCCCTGGTTTGCTAGGGATAGGAGCACGCCGGCTCCCTGTTACACCGCCATTGCCCTGCTTTCCCCTGTGGGTGGGGGCAAGAGAAGAAAGGGTGTGCCCTCCTATTACTGTATGGTGCTAGGGAACATCAGTGGGAGGATTGTCACTGTGTTTTGTGTGCACAACTCTCATTACCAGAGCATGCTGCACAGTGTCTCTACATACGGTACGGGTGCATTCACACAACCATAGGACAGCTATAACCAGACGTACAAGGCGCAAAACCTATCGTGCACCAAAATTGTGTTGCACAGCTGGACAGAAAAGGGGACTTGCAAAACTTTTTATGTGTAAAAGTGTCGCAAGTCCATTAGGAAAAGAGCCCCATTGACTTTAATGGGTCCGTAATCCACAAAACCCAGCGAAAGATAGGACATGTCCTATCTTTTGTGGCACAGAGGCACAGACCCAGAAACACACAACAGCTCTTCTGCGCGCTTCTGGGACCATGCCTCCACTCCACAAAAGAGATAGAACATATCCTACCTTTCACCACATCTTGTGGATCACAGACCCATTAAAGACGATGAGTCCACACCACGATGCTGGGGGCACACGGCCACTGCTTGTGTTTTGTAGATCTGCAGTCCACAACATGCGCACTGCCATCATATGTTCATGTGAATGTACCCAAAGGGAAGTAGTACTGTGCAGAGCCAATATATCCAGAATAAGAGTAGTATTGTGCAGTGTCTATATATAGAAAAATAAGGTAAGTGGTACTGTGCAGTATCTATATTTCCAGAATAAGAGAAGTAGTGCTCTGCCATTATGTACTGAATCTTCACTGTGACTGCTCAGTAGAACGATTCAGGTTTCTGGGTAATATAGCAGAATGTTTACATCTGAGCAGCAGCCGGGGTGTAGTATGGGGCCTGTGCCAGCGACAGACGCCTCCATTTTGGGCTTCCCGGAGACATAGGAGCCTTTCATTGACTTTATCGTCCACATCATATAAAAGTCGTATTAATAACCATATATACACGATGAGCGTGTTCACATCCATCCACCGGAACAAGGCAAGCGTCGGACTTGACCCCAACACTGCAAAATGTATATATCCAGTGCCAGCAATCCCTGCCCTGCTAGATCTGAAACTCAGCAAGAGACATGTTTTATAGAGGCAAGAAATTTAGTGGAACAAGTCTTAAATTTGATATACAGTATAATTATCACCTGTGTATCTAAGCTGTCTGCTGAGCCACTGTATCTAAGTCTGTCGTGTCACACTGTCTGTTAGGCCTATCATTTGTGATACAGTCTGCTGAGCTGTTGTATCTAAGCCTATGAGCGCTGCCCCCTCTTTGTTTTCAGTAATTAGGAGGCAGTGGGCGTGTCGAATAATACATTATTTCAGTCTAATATCTTTCTACTGCTTTTCCAGATGCTGCTGATCCTTCTGGTTTGTTGTTTTTTATGTTTTTCTAAAGCAATCACTGAATCGCGCACGTATCATCATAATTGTCTGTAATCCGCCCGTAAGCTTCCAGAAGCTGCATTCAATCAGCCAGTAATCAACTTAGCTCTGAATCCAGTTCCCGGGACAAAGTTTCGCTTTTCCAGTAGAAGAAATTACAGTGCGTTGAGAACGACCATGGCACAAACCGCCCCAAATTCACTTTTCATTCACCATCTCCAGGTCTCAATTTGGAGGTTATTTTGTGTCACTTGGTATAAGTGGCTGAACTGATGGACGATATAAAACGATGCAACCAGATATAATGAGACAATACAACACAAGTATCAGTCACTGCCCTTCCCAAACATTGTAAGGACATTTTTGATGAAATATTATAGGTCAGGTCATAATGCTACAGTGATGTCACTAACAAGGGTGTGTGTGGATCTCAAGTCTGATCACAATGTAATTATATTATTATATTATATTCAGTGATGTCAGTAACAGGGGGCGGGGCTGTGACAACCTCTCAGACAGGAGTGAGTTGAGGAGAGGTTGTGTGCTGCTGAGCTCCCACCAGGGAGGGGTCATGGCTGCAGACCCAGGAGGAGGTGAGGGGAGCTGGGCTGATGCCTCCAGTCAGGGGTGCACCTAGCCTTTCTGCTGCCTGAGGCGAAAACTGAAACGCCCAGCTCAGGCAGCGCGATTATGATGACACCGGCCGCTGATAGGCTACAGAAACTAGGACTAAAGCCTATTAGAGGATATGGTGGCCAGGGAGACATCACTGCTATCACAGCATTCAACTGTATTGCTGTCCTGAGTACAGCGATGTAGTTGAATATGTAGAGATGAGCGTTTCCCATGGCCCTTCTGCTGCCCCCTACCTGGTGCTGCCTGAGGCGATCACCTCACCCGGCCTCATTGTTAGTGCACCCCTGCCTCCAGTGGAGCCCCTGGTCTGGAACTGGGCCTACGTCATGATGCTGAGGAAGGTTGTTCATATAAGTCTGCTGATCTGGGTGAAGATGCGGCTGTAACTGTGAGTAGTAAAGTCACTGATAAAGTCATATATAAGAAAGAACTGCAAATCTCCAGACTTCAGGATGAGATTAAGAGAGAAACTGATTCTAAAGTGAAACTGATGAAAAGTGAGGATTTAAATAACTTTATCCAGGAGCTGACCGCCATGAGAGAGACAAAGAGAACAGGGGCTAATGCCGTGCCCAAAATCCAGGCCACTCAAACCAGGAGGGAGACCAGGTTGCAGGCGGCCAAGAGAAGGGACATCATCAGCAAGAAGGACATGGACTATGAGGAAGTGCACAGTATTGTAATGCAAGGTAAAGCTGTGAGAATCATAGCCACTGCACCTACAGAGCCTGCAGGAGATAGATGCGTGGTCACTGAGGGGTTAATGCAACCAAGTAGTGGAGAGAAGTGTCTAAATCAGCAAGAACCAGCACAAATGGGGTTAAACCATGATCCTGATCCAGTTAACCAGTTAATGAGCCTGACAACTGACACCTGTGCAGATACTGCAGTCAGTAACAGCCTGGGCTTGTCTCCAGTCATCCCAGTAATACCAGTCCCAGGCACTGAATCCATTCCCAACAGACCTATCCTTGACTCACAGCAGTCCACGGACTCCAGAGACAATATGGAAGTCACTGAGCCGTCAGCATCAGAGAAGGCCAGCACTAGTGCCCAGCAGCCAGGGGCAAGTAAACCTGCAGCATGGGTCAATACTGAGCCAAATACTGCCAGACCCCAGAGACTATTCTCCAATGTGACAAGATCTGCAAACCCCACACCCCAAAGGAGGAATGCAGTACGGATCAAGTACACCGGTCCAGAGCAAGACACCCCCACAAGGCAGTTCATAGGCCGGGATCTGCTGAAAAACTTCATGGGATTTGCTGCGTCTGAGGTTTATGCACTGATCCATGTCCCAACAACCAGGATCCATGACATCAGCTTCAAGCTGCCACAGAGCCTGGACCTGTTCTGAGAAAAATTTTATTCTACCAAACATCATGAAATCTGAAAAAATCTACAGGTTCTCCAGTTGTCCAAACCTCTGACCACAGTGGTGACAATTCTCCTCCAGTCCGAGGTGGTGGCGCTAGCAGACATATTGTACTGGCTGAGAAGACAATGTTTGGTCCTCGATTCACCTTATAAGATTTAGGATGAAGAAGGAATCTGGAATGGAGGCTACAAAGTCCAGCTGATGCAGAACCATGGAGTCACCAAACACCTGCCTCATGTCTTCTACCTGGGATCTGACAGGGGCATTTGCTACTACCCTGGGCAGCCAAGACTGTGCCATAGATGTGGGGGCAGACACATGGGCCCTGATTTATCACACCTTCACTCCAGAATTCTGTCTTCAAAAAGTCGCACGATAGGGCTTTTGCGACTTTTTTGCGCATTTTTTTGCGACTTTTTGCATGTGTACACAACTCACTCCAGTTTGTAATATGGGTGGAAAAGTGGGTGTGGTTAGCCATGTTAATGAGTTTCACTCCAGATTTATCATTGCGACTTTTTAAAAAAAGTCGCAAAATAGTCGCAATCTCACTCCAGGAGGAGGGTGGAGTAGGAAAAGTGGAGTAGCTTCTCTAGACAGAAGTGTTAGGTTTAAGGACAAGCCACATTTATCAAACAACCTGTGACGTTTGATAAATGTGGCAGAAAGTACTCCAACACAGACTGAAGCAAAACTGACTTCAAATATTTTCCTAATGATAAATTCCCCCCATGGTCTATACCTGCCCGCATGTGAAATGCTCAATGTGTGGAGGGCTAGATCATAAGAAAGAGACCTGCACAGGATGTGTCATCTGTAACTTGTGTGCAGAATATGGACATACTTTCCACAAATGCTCACTTGCGCAGCACAATAAAGACAGCATAGATCCATGTGATGAGGCTGATGTGGAAGATTTCCCTGAATTATCTGCAAGAACCGAACGAATATGAGCGCACTGAGCACAATGATCCAGCCTTGGTGGAGTCACAGACAGAAAGTGTGACCACGCAGAAATAAATAATCAGCAAGTGACACCTGTCAGTGTGGAGGCATCTAGAGAGACATCTGGAGCAACTGGTGAGGTCTCCTTTGAGCAGCAAGGATCAAGTACTAATATACAGTGCCTTGCGAAAGTATTTGGCCCCCTGGAACTTTTCAACCTTTTGCCACATTTCAGGCTTCAAACAAAAAGATATAACATTTTAAATTTTTGGTGAAGAATCAAGTGGAACGAAATTTATTGGATCATTTAAACTTTTTTTGTAATAATAAAACTGAAAAGTGGGGCGTGCAAATTTATTCGGCCCATTTACTTTCAGTTCAGAAAACTCACTCCAGAAGTTCATTGAGGATCTCTGAATGATCCAATGTTGTCCTAAATGACTGATGAAGATAAATAGAATCCACCTGTGTGTAATCAAGTCTCCGTATAAATGCACCTGCTCTGTGATAGTCTCAGGGTTCTGCATCATGAAGACCAAGGAACACACCAGGCAGGTCCGTGATACTGTTGTGGAGAAGTTTAAAGCCAGATTTGGATACCAAAAGATTTCCCAAGCTTTAAACATCCCAAGGGGCACTGTGCAAGCGATCATATTGAAATGGAAGGAGTATTAGACCACTGCAAATCTACCAAGACCCGTACGTCCCTCTAAACTTTCATCTCAAACAAGGAGAAGACTGATCAGAGATGCAGCCAAGAGGCCAATGGATGAACTGCAGAGATCTACAGCTGAGGTGGGAGAGTCTGTCCATAGGACAACAATCAGTCAAACACTTCACAAATCTGGCCTTTATGGAAGAGTGGCAAGAAGAAAGCCATTTCTCAAAGATATCCATAAAAAGTCTCGTTTACAGTTTGCCACAGGCCACCTGGGAGACACACCAAACATGTGGAAGAAGGTGCTCTGGTCAGATGAAACAAAAATCGAACTTTTTGGAAACAATGCAAAATGATATGTTTGGCATAAAAGCAACACAGCTCATCACCCTAAACACACCATCCCCACTGTCAAACATGGTGGTGGCAGCATCATGGTTTGGGCCTGCTTTTCATCAGCAGGGACAGGCAAGATGGTTAAAATTGATGGGAAGATGGATGGAGCCAAATACAGGACCATTCTGGATGAAAACCTGTTGGAGTCTGCAAAAGACCTGAGACTAGAACGGAGATTTATCTTCCAACAAGACAATGATCCCAAACATAAAGCAAAATCTACAATGGAATAGTTCAAAAATAAACATATCCAGGTCTTAGAATGGCCAAGTCAAAGTCCAGACCTGAATCCCATTGTATTAATGCAAGGGGGCCGAATAATTTTGCACGCCCCACTTTTCAGTTTTATTATTCCAAAAAAAGTTTAAATGATCCAATAAATTTCGTTCCACTTCACAATTGTGACCCACTTGTTGTTGATTCTTCACCATGGAGTCAGCCACTGAGGAGGGATTTGAAGTGGTAAAAAGAAAGACCGCGTCATCTGAACAGGAACCATGCAAACATACAACCATTCAGACGCCAGTATCACCTGCTGTGGAGATCTCTCCTAGGAGGTTCCAGGTCTTAGGAAAAGGTGAGGATGTCTGCAGCCAGAATGTCCAGGAGGCCGCTGATGAAGATGTCCCTGAGGAGAGAGACATTGAGGTATCTGTGTCCACCAAGAGGTGGGGCACCAGTGGACATAGCAGCGGGTAAAGGAAATAAACCTCGGTGACCTGTGAACGGTCTGAAAACCAAGGCGAAACGTCGGGCAATTTATTAGTGATTGTCCGATGAGAACTTTAATGTTTACATGTCACAGGAGACCAGACTGCAGAACATGAGGTCTCCTCATCAGAGACTGGGCACATGGGGCAGTCTTTTAGGCTGGACAGATATGAAGGGGGTGGGGGTCCTATTTAAGAAACATAGGGATTGTATGGGGTGTTATTAACGTACCGCACTGTAATCATCTCCAAAATACGAAAACTGTAAATACTTTGTAAATAATTTTTCAATAAAAGATTGACAACCTCTCAGACAGGTGTGAGTTGTGGAGAGGTTGTGTGCTGCTGAACTCCCACTAGGAAGAGGTCATGGCTGCAGACCCGGGAGGAGGTGAGGAGATTTGGGCTGATGCCTCCAGGCAAGCACTGGGTCTGGAGCTGGGCCTACATCATGATGCTGAGGAAGGTTGTTCCTATAAGGCCTCATGCACAGGAACGTATTTTGTTTCCGTGTCCATTCCGTTTTCTTGCGGATAGGATGTGGACCCATTCATTTCAATGGGTCCATGAAAAATGTGGACAGCCCACAGTGTGCTGTCCGCATCCATATGTCCATTCCGTAGCCCCGCAAAAAATATAGAGCCTGTCCTATTCTTGTCCGTTTTGCGGACAAGCATAGGCGTTGTTACAATGGATTCGCAAAAGAAACGGATGCCAAACGGACGTCATCTGTATTTTTTGCGGACCGCAAAATACATACGGTCGTGTGCATGTAGCCTAAGTCTGGTGATCTGGGTGAGTAGTAAAGTCAATGATTAAGTCATATATAAGAAAGAATTGCAAATCTCAAGACAGCAGGATGAAATTAAGAGAGAGACGGACTCGAAAGTGAAATTGATAAAATGTGAGCGTTTAGATAACTGCATCCGGGAGCTGACCACCATGAGAGAGACACAGAGCAGAGGGGCTAAAGCCAGGCCCCTCAAACCAGGAGGGAGACCAGGCTGCAGACGGCAAAGAGAAGGGACATCATCTGCAGTAAATACTTGGACTATGAGGAAGTGCATAGCATTGTAATGCAAGGTAAAGTTGTGAGAATTATGGCCGCTGCACCTATTAAGCCAGCGGGAGACAGCAGCATGGTCACTGAGGGGTTAATCAGGCCCGGACTGGCCATCTGCCGGACTGGGCTTTTGCCCGGTGGGCCGCACGATATTTTGAAAAAGTGGGCTGCCCAGCGCAAATATCAGGCGGGTCCTTTAAATATGTAAATACTCCCTGCAGCTCCGGTGATGAGGGAGTCTGTACAGCCGGTGAGGTGATGAGACAGGGAGGGCAGGGAGCGGTGAGTCACCTGTGCACTGGGCCGAGTGGCTGCAGCTATGGCGTCTCATCACTTCCAGTTACTCACTGGTTTCACCTGCTGGACGAGACCGGGAGAGGACGAAGGAAGACATGGAGGAGCGGGGCAGGACGAGGGCCTGGAGCACCACACTGCTGCTACTGCTTCCGGGTGAGTGGAAGAGGGGCAGCTGTATATGATAGATATAGTGTCAGCCTGTGTCACCAACCCTTTCCCGGGGCGGTAGGTGCCAGTTTGAGGCTGTGCAGGGACCGGAGACATCTGTGACAACCCAGAGACTGGCAGAGGAGTCCGCGGGCTGCAGGGACCCCGGATAGGGTTTCACCTCTGAGAAGATGCAGCCCCATGTCAGTCTGCCATAACAAAAGCCAGCTGTCTCCATGAGCCACAGATAGGGAGGGGATGGCAGACAGAGGTGGGAGGGAGGCAGCGCTGGAAAAACAGGCATTATGGTGGGTGCACATGGCGGTGGAAAAATGTGGAGGGGTGAACATGGTGGGAAAATGTGTGTGGGGGGGTGAACCTGGCGGTGGGAAAATGTGTGTGGAGGGGGTGAACATGGCTGTGGGAAAATGACCATGTATGCTATATTGAGGGGAGGTGGGGAGCCTTGTGGCTACCCCCATACAGTATAATGTCTCCTTGTGGCCCCCATACAATATAAAGTCTCCTTGTGGCCCCCATACAGTATAGCATCTCCTTGTGGCCCCCATACAGTATAATGTCTCCTTGTGGCCCCCCAAAAAATGTGAATTGGCCCTAATCCTAAAAGGTGAATTCCATATATGGATATAAGATGCATTCCAACAGGACTCACAATCGATCAGCTGTCTTGGACATGCCCAGTGGCTAACCTGCTATGATGTATCATCATGCTGCAAAAAAACACTGCACAAAGTGACCTGCACTGCGAGTTTTCAAGCCACAGTATGTCAATTTGACCCGTGGAAAACCAGCAGCAGACCCATGTCTTGTGTCTTCATCCTGATATTCTTGGTGTAACAGAATTAATATGTAAACACAAAGGGGTTCAGTGAAACCACACACTCCAGGCATTACTAATTGATTGCAAATGTAGCTCAGTCAGTTTATCCTAAGGGTGGGTTCGCAAGTTGCATTTTGGTGATGCGTTTTGAAACGCATCGGGCGAAACGCAACGCTAAACGCATATGCGTTTTCATAAAAACGCATGCTTTTGGTTGATAGAAACGTGTTTAGTGTTGTAATATTAATAATAATGATTAACAACGCTAAACACATGTTTCTATCAACCAAACGCATGCGTTTTGGTGAAAACGCATATGCTTTTAGTGTGAACCCACCCTTACTGACATACTCCAGTGTTGTGAAAATGGCAATTTTTATGTGGGCTGGCAGAGGGTTTGTGCCAGGGCTGCTTTTTAGTCCCAGTCCGGCCCTGGGGTTAATGCAACCAAGTAGTGGACAAAAGTGTCCAAGTCAGCAAGACCCAGCACAAACGGGGTTAAACCAGGCTGAGTGCTGTATGTGATCCTGATCCAGACAAGGAGTTAATGAAACTGACACCTGTGCAGACACTGCATTTAGTAACAGCCTGGCCTTGTCTCCAGTCATCCCAGTAATACAAGTACCAGGCACTGAAGTCATTCCCAATAGACCCATCCATACAGCAGTCTACAGACCCCAGAGACAACATGGGCGTCACTGAGCCGTCACCATCAGCCACAGAGAAGGCCAGCACCAGCAACCACAGGCAATACTGATCCAAACATTGCCAGACCCCAGAGACAACATGGAGGTCACCAAGTTGTCACCATCAGCCACAGGAAAAGCAAGCTCCAGTGCTCAGCAGCCAGGGGCAAGTAAACCAGCATGGGGCAATACTGAGCCAAACACTGCCAGATCCCAGAGACTATTCTCCATTGTGACAAGATCTGAACTCCACACCCTAAAGGAGGAATGCAGCACGGATCAAGTACACCGGCACAGAGCAAGACGCCCTCACAAGGCAATTAATAGGCTGTGATCAGCTGATTGGTGAGGTCCGGGTGTTGGACCCCCACTGATAGGATACTGATGACCTATTGAGATGATAGGTCATGAGTTGTAAAGTCTCAGAAAATCCTTTTAAATGTGTTGTTATTCGATGATGAAGCTTCAGGTACAGGATGGACCCTGTGAGTATTCTCCCATATTGTGCTCCACTGGAATGGAGGAATTACAGTAGTGTTGCCCTCTTAGTGCCCTTCACATTAGTGAAGTTCCTGTAGTTTTAATAATATAAAAAACACACACCTAAGGCCCATTCCCCGATGAATGGAGCACATCAACCCTGGCTTGTGCTCTCTCCTGTGGACCAGGGAGCTAACGACTCCTTACTCATTTATTGTATTCTACTGTATGTGCTTCCTCAGGACCATAATACAGTTGAAATTGGGACATGTCACAACCCTCCTCAGCCGAAATCCAGGTCTGTATTGCCAGATCTGGGACAGTTGGGGAGCATGCTTGTTCACAGCTACTTTTAGAAATTTCTTAGAATACACAATTCGCTTTTACCCTGGCCCTTTAAACAATGGTGGCGCTGTTCCCTAGGGCATTTTCGCACTTTCTTCAGGCTTCTAGCCACCGACATAAAGTGCCGTTTTGTTCTGGAGTCTGTGTTAACCCTCAGCGCTCCTGAGCTGTGTATCTTGGCTGCCTGACAAGACTCTCCATGTCCCCAGCATAGGACGCCCTTTGTTTCCCTCTCAGCCTGAGACTTGTGTAACGTTGATATATTATATATAAAGTCTTGTGAAAACACTGAAGCCTCCGATCTCCTTGTTCTGCAGCTCATAGTCTTTCTCTGCACTCCTTGACTAAACAGGAAGCTGGCGGCAGGCGCAGAGCTGTTCCCTCTCACTAGGAATGTCAAACTTTCTGTACAACTTTCCTCCTCTCCAGATTTTCCACTAGAATCGAACTGATAACTAAAGGCAATAAATCCAGATTTGTTATTACTTTGTGTAGTAAAAGAGGAACAAGGAAGGAGATGGCAGAAGATACAGGGTTGTCCTGAAGGCAGGAGAACTAGGGCATGACTGATTAAATAAATACCTCTGTGATTGGTGTCGGGGGAGTGCTAACATGCTGCCCAGCCTTGACTGGGGTATTTCCCAGGTGAAGGAATGCTTGGCTTCTGCCTAGAGGGACATCCTGTACTGTACCCCTAACCTGGTGGTACAGACCACAGTATACTTTCCAACTTCCCTGTTTTTTTGCATTATTGTCCCACCAAATGGACATGAAAATGATGTTTCTGGTAGGCTTTGTTGTCACAGATTGGCGTGGAACTTAAAAGTGTCTTCAAGTTGGGATGCAACTATTGGAAGGTATTGACACAAGAGTAGTGTTGAGCGAGCATGCTCAGCCGAACTCGCTGTTCGGCCGAACATGCGTACACTCGGGTCCGCTCGGTGTTCGGCCGAACACAGAGTGTACTCGAGCGCAATACTCGAGTCTCCCCGCACGTCTGTTCAATGTTACGCATTAGCGTACGCATCTTATAATTTCTACGCTAATGCTACGCATTGCTCGAGTCTCGTGTCCCCGCACGTTTGTTCATTGCTACGCATTAGCGTACGCATCTTATAATTTGTATGCTAAGATCCGGGGAGGGATCTTAGCTACTGGCATTACACTGATTCACGATATGTTCGTTATTTGTGCGGGAATGTTCGCCGAACACGACCAGAATAACAAATATTTTTTAACGCAACTTCGCTCATCTCTAATTGTACGCTAATGCGTATCAATTATTATGCTAATGCTACGCATTGTGCGCTAATGCGTATGAATTCACCCTCCCGATGCTGTTCCCGAAACATTTCGGTGGTGTTTCCACCATTTTTTCACGCTTTCATATGGACCAGACACCTTCCCCTCATTCGAGCAGGGGGTGCCTGGTCTTCTCCCATTGACTTTTATTATGCTCGGGTGCTCGGCCGAGCACTCGAGCAGCCCCGAGTGCTCGGCCAGAGCAGACGAGCACAGAGGTGCTCGATCATCACTACACAAGACCCAATTGCCTGTTGAACGATTCCTCACAGACCAAGCCAGTTACATGGAGCATCGTGGTGTGAAGATGTCATTATATATGAGGCTCTATGTATTGAGGCTCTGCTTCCTGGAGAATATCTGTACCATGGGCTGAGGAAGGCCCTGGAGAACACTGCTGTTATGACCAAAGACTGGGAGTTCAGTTAATAATAGTTGCTCTCCCCCAGACAACCAGTATCCTGCTCAGCACAGATGAAGCTGTTATCTGAAGATGGGTTTCTTTTTTTTATTATTATGGAGAAGGTTTTGGATTGACTTGGGACAGTAGTCATGTTACAAGGCCTGTTAAGAGATTGGACATTGCCTCATAGGGTAGCTATCCATATTCCCCAATAGTTGGCACTACAGAGACAATTTTTCTTCTTCCAGTATGATGGCTACTTTGCATAACTTTTTTTCCACGTAAGTATTTCCTGTCCTGTAAAACTCCCTGCATCAACTTGGTGGTCTCCAGAAGAATAAACTTTATTCCCCTAGACCCACATCGAAGGCCTCTCTCCCAGCCAACCAGTTACCTGTTTTGCGGATCATGGACCCTTTGTGTGCATGGGGCCTAACAGAGACTGTTCCATTGCCACTAGTCACTGTCAAGCTTTGTTCCTTCAATGGATTTTGTAACTGCTAAGCCCTATGTCTATGTAGTGACCTGGAAGGGACGAGGATGGGAGAGGTAGTGGCGTTAGTAGTAGTCACAGTTAATGGTGGCAGTCTTCACACTGGCTCTCTCTGGGCCATACACAATGAATGGAGGGCACACTCTTTGTTCCCTCAAGGCATTCCCTGACTTTATGGGGCTCCTGCCTGATGGTAGTTGTGGTGCCCTTGATGTTAGATGGGTGGAAGGCAAGAGAACAGCTGCAGGGTCAGCGGATTGGTGATGGAGTCAATAATCAGGCCAGTTGGTTGCAATTGGTACAGTCCTGAGTTAAATCAAAGAGCTTACTTCTATCTAATAGCTGTGTATGGGGAGCGTTAATGATGGTGGTAGTAATAGTTCCTGAGCCTCTTTCTAAATACACTTGTGTGTGTTTAGTGCAGAATTTGGAATCACCTGTCTGTCTCAGAGTGTGGTGGTGCCGGAGACAATATACCGTTTCTACAGCAGTAATGTCTCCTGCAATAATTGAGCAAATACTTTGCTGTCTTTATCTTGCACGACCTTTATGGTTTTGGACCGGCTAAGATGTTGGGCCTTTTTCCTTCAGGGATACTCTGATGATAAGCTTTATTCTTTAGCAGCTGTAGTCTCAGAGAGAGAGAGGTTTTCCTGACTTTTCTGACCTAGTCTGCAGGAGCTTGCACATGTAGGTCTTGTCTGTAGCTCTGCTCTGCTCAACTAACTAGCCAGGGGGCGGACTTAATCAATCACCCAGATAACCTAAACAATCTGCCAGTGTTAACTATGTTACTCATACATTGCTATTAGGTACTTTATCACTAATAAATCACAACATTGAACTCTGTAACATTAAATTAACCCTTTTATCAGTAATTAGCCCATTGCAGTAGAACTCTGGAGAATTGGACCTATTGTGACTGTCACCATCAAGCATCGTGCCACCTGTTGTAAAATTTGTTATAAGCTCAGTGGCACATGTTTGCCTCTTTACTACATCATCCTTGTCGGGTCCTGTATTTGGGTCAAAAATCACACACAGAACTAACTCTGACAGAGCAAAGGAGAAGTGGATCAGTTACCACAGCAACCAATTAGGTTAGCAGTTCTGTTAATGATCCACATCTTCAGTGTTTGCATATATCTTAGCTCAGGGGCGTAGCTAGAAGTGACTGGGCCCCACAGCAAAGGCCCCCCGAGGGCCCCAAGCCCCCCTCCTGCGCGTTGGGCTGCGTGCAAGATTACTGTCTCATAATCATACATTTTAGTAATGTATGAAGCTGTGCGCTCCCGTGCAAACAAGGGCTGTGGGGGAGGGGTGCAAAAAAGGCCCGGGGGCACAGATAAGGGCCAGCGGCTACACTGAAAGGGTCAGGGTGGCGCACAGATCAGGGGTGCAAGCAAGGTCTGGGGAAGGAGGGGTGCACAGATAAGGCCCAGGGTGGTGCACACAGGGGACAAGGGAGCAGCAGAGACAAGGGCCAGAGAGGCGAAGACAAAGTCCGGGGGAGGGAGTGGGGCACAGATAAGGGCCCAGGGGGGCAGACCAAGGGGAAGGGGGGGGTACACAGATAAGGGCCAGGACCCAGGGGCGCAGACAGGGGCCAGGGAGGCACAGACAAAGGGGCACAGATACGGGCCAGGGGCTCCACTGAAAGGGCCAGAGTGGCACACACATGGGCCGAGGGGGCACAGACAAGGGCCAGAGATGCACAGAAAAAGTGGACACAGATAAGGGCTGGGGGGGGGGGGAGCACAGCCAAGGCCAGGGGCGCGCCACAGGAACCAAGGGGGGCAGAGACAAGGGGCAGGGAGGCGCAGACAAAGGCCGGGGAGGGGGCACAGATGAGGCCGGGGTGCAGACAGGGGCTAGAGAGGTGCAGATCAAGGGGGGAGGGGGACAGATAGGGGCCTGGCAGCTTGTTAGTAAAGTTTTATGATTATTTAATACAGTTTTTCAGGCCAGGTCGGGCCCTTTCATATACAGTGCTGTGACACTATATATGGCACACTACTGTCACAAGGCCCAGAGGAAGGCGCAGATAAAGGCCAGGAGCTGCGCTGGCAGGGAGGCACACATAGGGGTCAGGGGCTGCGCTGACAATGGCAAGGGGGGCACAGGCAGCGTGCACAGATTCACATACCTGAAAAGTCCAGTCACTGTGCGCTGCTGTGCCGCTGCCGTGCTGCTCCTTTCTCAAAATGCCGCTCCAGTCCCTCCTCCTGTGGTGAGAAGGAGCTTTGTGGGCGGGCCCATTGGAAACATTGCGCTGCCGGCTTGTACCGGCTTGGCTATTCTGCCTTTCACTGTAAGACGAATCCTGGGCGGGCGGGCGTACGGCCGGGGCTGGGGGATGGGGGGTTGCGAGTGCTAGCGACGGGGGTGGCATTATGGATGGATGATGTAGCATGTACTGTATACGAAGGGGCCCAGCCTGGCCTGAAAAACTGTATCAAATAATTATAAAACTTCACTGACACGCTGCCGGGTGCCGGGCCCCTTGTCAGCCCGGGCCCCGAAGCAGCCGCTTCCCCTGCTTCCCCTGTAGTTACGCCACTGTCTTGGCTCCTGCTGTGTCCTCTGCCTTGTGTATATTTCTAAAGGTCCCTTTTCAATGGACAATTTAGCAGGCGATTATCGAGAAGGAAGTGTTTCTTCCTGGGAAGAGACCACTACTTTTACATGCATCAATCTCCTCCACAGTATGGGGAGGAGCCATCACTAATGCCATTGCTTGTCCCCATAAATAATTGCTGTTTGTTGGTAGCAGAGCGTGATTTAGACACCACGATCCATTGCCAGCAAACTGATTTAGGGACACAAACGTTCATATTACCCGCCGAACGAACTTTTCGCTTGTTCATTCATTTTGTGGCACCTTTAGGGTCCATTCACACGACCGTAGTATTGCGGGTCCACAAAAATGCGAACCCGCAATACTACGGGTGCCGCCCGACATGTGTTCCACAAGGTTCGGAACACATGGCCGGGGGCCCCATTGAAAATGCCTATACTTATCCGCTGTTGCGGACAAGTATAGGACATGTTCTATTTTTTTATGCAGAGCCGCGGCACGGAGCCAGCTGCCCACTCTCATAGAAGTGAATGGGCCCTTACACTGCCAGATAATCGTTAACAAGCGTTAGCAATTATTTGGCCTATTCTCGGCCAGTGTAAATGGGGCTTTATTGTTTCTGGTGGCGCACAGACAAAATGCACTTATAATAGCCATTGGGAAACCTCTCACATGGTTGAGCTTTCCATGGTGGTCAATCTAGGGAAACATATCTGCCACCACTGGTTGCAGGAATGTCGGGGATTCGTTAATTTTATATTCACAGAGAAGATTCTCCGTCAATACTAGAAGAGAGAAGGTTTAAAGAAGCAGTGATTCCCAGGAGACAGGAGGATGAGTCAGGAGGAAGCCGCGCAGCATCTGACAAAAAACACATGGTAATACCATCAGACCAGAGTTCTTCAGCTGAACTACATGTGCCAGCAATCACACATATCAACAGTTTCAAGGGGCAAAGAGCAGAGGGGACCATCATAGCAAAAGCCATAACGTAAGGCCACACATTCAGGTTTCCTGATGCAGTTTTGGAAGCCAATTTAAGGAGTGGATCATAAAATGAGATAAAGTTCTCCTCTTTTTTTTTAATTCATTCTTGTTTTTGGCTTTCAAAACTGCATTCAGAAACCTGACTGTTTGATCATACTCTAATGGTGGCCTTTCCTGGTGCTGGCTCACACTCATCCATCCAGATAGACCTGGAACTTGTTGCCACCCCACACTCACATCCCTAGTTGAAAACAAGGTGGCTTCCCTAGAAGACACAGACCTTATTGTGACCATAACCCCCTGAGACATGTGGTCCTGGTGCTTCTGGCCTGCTAACATTTCGGCCATTTTCATCACATCCCTGTAGATGTCCTCACAACCAATTACAATGGGGACAACTTGGAAAGCCTCTTCTTTTAAGGGGGGGCCATAGTCGCTGCTCAGTCTGCCTTTATGGTAAATAGCTCCTTGTGATCTATGTATTCTTCCCTGCTCTTCATCTTCATAACTTCACTGTACAGTTATTATGATGTCATCCTCCTGGCACTGCTGTTCTCTTCTGTTGCAGAGGAGTGTCCTTTCTTTTGACGCATGCCGTAGTAGTGATGTTTCCACAGCCTAGGGGGCTCTATGATCCCTATTATTTCACTAAAGGTCCTGAATTCACATGTGAAGCTTGACTGTACTATAGAGGACACATTCCATTAGATGCAGCCTTTGAGGTCTCAGGTCATGGCGCTGTTGACTCAGGGTGCCAGCTATAGTACTATGTCATACAGTGATCGATGCACCATCCTCTGCCAAGTGGCAGCTGCTACTACTGGGACATGTTTCACCTGCTGAACACAGGCCTCTTTCACTATTGTTCCTGCAATGTTGTCACATCCAGCCACCAATGACATATCCCAGCCGCTTACCTGCACAATGCCACTTTATGCAGCACCACACTGAACGGGCTCCTTTGAAGTAAAAGTAATTATTCCCCAAACCCCACCCCCACCCCTGCAGACAAGAGACCCAAATCTTAGTGAATAATTTCTTGATGATATTGTGCTAGCGCAAACGTGACAGGAAGTGAAGAGGTGGTAATGTCCCCACGGAGGAGGGCGGTGGAGTCAGTATAATGGATCAATGGATACCAATTAGAGATAATTTTATGGTGTGTTATAGCGTAATATAGGATCCACATACAATGAACCTGGAGCTGATAAAAAAACAATGTAGAAGAATATAGTAATGGACAGTATATTAACATATATATATATATATATATATATATATATATATATATATACAGTACAGACCAAAAGTTTGGACACACCTTCTCATTCAAAGAGTTTTCTGTATTTTCATGACTATGAAAATTGTAGATTCACACTGAAGGCATCAAAACTATGAATTAACGCATGTGGAATTATATACTTAACAAAAAAGTGTGAAACAACAGAAAATATGTCTTATATTCTAGGTTCTTCAAAGTAGCCACCTTTTGCTTTGATTAATTTGAAAGTGTCCCCAATTGCAGTCGCAAAAACCATCAAGCGCTACAAAGAAACTGGCTCACATGAGGACCGCCCCAGGAAAGGAAGACCAAGAGTCACCTCTGCTGCGGAGGATAAGTTCATCCGAGTCACCAGCCTCAGAAATCGCAGGTTAACAGCAGCTCAGATTAGAGACCAGGTCAATGCCACACAGAGTTCTAGCAGCAGACACATCTCTACAACAACTGTTAAGAGGAGACTGTGTACAGCAGGCCTTCATGGTAAAATAGCTGCTAGGAAACCACTGCTAAGGACAGGCAACAAGCAGAAGAGACTTGTTTGGGCTAAAGAACAAGGAATGGACATTAGACCAGTGGAAATCTGTGCTTTGGTCTGATGAGTCCAAAGGAGGAGAAGGTGTGATGGTGTGGGGGTGCTTTGCTGGAGACACTGTTGGGGATTTATTCAAAATTGAAGGCATACTGCACCAGCATGGCTACCACAGCATCTTGCAGCGGCATTCTATTCCATCCGGTTTGCGTTTAGTTGGACCATCATTTATTTATCAACAGGACAATGACCCCAAACACACCTCCAGGCTGTGTAAGGGCTATTTGACCAAGAAGGAGAGTGATGGGGTGCTACGCCAGATGACCTGGCCTCCACAGTCACCAGACCTGAACCCAATCGAGATGGTTTGGGGTGAGCTGGACCGCAGAGTGAAGGCAAAAGGGCCAACAAGTGCTAAGCATCTCTGGGAACTCCTTCAAGACTGTTGGAATACCATTTCAGGTGACTACCTCTTGAAGCTCATCAAGAGAATGCCAAGAGTGTGCAAAGCAGTAATCAAAGCAAAAGGTGGCTACTTTGAAGAACCTAGAAATAGAATATAAGACATATTTACAGTTGTTTCACAGTTTTTTGTTAAGTATATATTTCCACATGTGTTAATTCATAGTTTTGATGCCTTCAGTGTGAATCTACAATTTTCATAGTCATGAAAATACAGAAAACTCTTTGAATGAGGAGGTGTGTCCAAACTTTTGGTCTGTACTGTATATATATATATACATTCTGTATACACTGAGGAGCAAAGGGGTGACAATGTTTTGAACTTTTGACTTTCAGGCTCTATATCTCACTATCCACTAAAGCTTCGAATGTGAGACTACCATCATTTTATAGACAATCATCTTGGCTATCTCATACATACATTGGACTTGCAACTATTTAGCATATGATTAGTAATGTAGATTCTTGTCATGTAACTTCATTGTTACTGTTTTGCTCCTGGTGGTGGAACAATCTTTTTCTTTTTGTATACTACAATTTACAAACTTTTCTCACATTCCCTAATAGCTCAGTGTGTTATTAGGTTGATTCCCAAGCGAAAGGTCACTGTTCAAATCGAGGAGCAGCCATGAAGAAGATTTCCCAAGAAAAGAGAAACCACATCATCCAGCTTATTGATAGCGGTATCTCGAACAAGAAAGTTGCCAAACTGCATCATGTGAGTGCCATGACAGTTGGAAGAATAGGAAATGAAGTCTGTCCATCCATTCCAAAGCCAAGAGGTGGATGTCCAGGCAAAATATTGGCGTCAACAAGTCGGCTCATCACAAGGTCTATCAGTTCTGGCGCAACAGACACAGTAGTGGAGGTGGCTCTTATGCTTCGTAATAGTGAGTACACAGACGTCCATGCAAGCACTGGGCGAGATGCATTACACAAAGTCTGGCCCAAAAACAGGTGAAGGCACCTCGACTTCAATATTTTCAAACCAAGCATCAGCTCAAGTTTGCAAAAAAGTATGAACAGTAGACAGTAGAAGATTGGAAATGGGTGATTTGGACTGGGCTCTGATGGGTGCAAATGGGTCTGGAAGAAACAAGGGAAAAGGGGGCTAACGGATGGAGAAATTGAAGGTACTGTCAAGTTCGGTGGAGGAAGCCTGATGATATGGGGTTGTTTCAAAGCCAAAGAGGTTGGATACTTGACCATGATCAATGGTGGTCTCAATGCAGAGCTATATGTGAGTATCCTACAAGACAAGTTACTTCATACACTCGGGTACTATGGGTATGAAAAGGGCGATATAGTGTTCCAGCAGGACAACGACCCAAAGCATACATCAAGATTGGCGAAGAAATGGTTCAAGGGCAATTAAGTAAAGGTGCTGGATTGGCCCGCACAGTCCCCAGACCTCAGCCCAATCAAACACTTGTGGTTAAGTGCCTAAGTGAGTTGACCAGTATGCACCAACATTGGGGACGTGTAGAAGAGACATGGAAACAGATTTCGGTCGAGACATGCTTGAATCTGATCGAGAGCATGCCCAGAAGGATTCAGGCAGTGTTGAACTTTAGGAGCAAAACAGTAACAATGCAGCTACATGACAAGAATCTGCATAACTAATCATATGCTAAATAGTTGCAAGTCCAATTTATGTATGAGATCTATCATCCTGAAATGAAAGAAGTATGGCACAACTGCAAACCTACCAAGACACTTAAACTGACAGTCCAGGCAAGGAGAGCACTAATTAGAGAAGCAGCCAAGAGGCTCATGGAGGAGCTGCAGAGATCCACAATTCAGGTGGGAGAATCTGTCCACAGGACAACTATTAGTTGTGTACTCCACAAATCCAGCTATTATAGAAGAGTGGCAAGAAGAAAGCCATTTCTGAAAGCAAGCCATAAGAAGTCTTGTTTGCAGTTTTCCACAAACCATGTAGGGAACACAGCAAACATGCCGAAGAAAGTGCTCTGGTCAGATGAGACCAAAGCTAAACTCTTTGGCCTAAATGCAAAACGCTATGTATGGCAGAAAACTAACACTGCACATCACCCTGAACACACATTCTCACCGTGAAACATGGTGGTGGCAGCATCATACCATGAGGATACTTTTCTTCAGCAGGGACATGGAAGCTGGTCAGAGTTGATGAGAAGATGGATGGAGCCAAATACAGGCAATCCTGGTAGGACAACGACACTAAACATACAGCCAGAGCTGCAATGGAATGATTTAGATCAGGGATGCCCAACCTGCAGTCCTCCAGCTGTTGCAAAACTACAACTCCCAGCATGCCTGGACAGCCTACAGCCATCAGGGCATGTTGGGAGTTGTAGCTTTGCAACAGCTGGAAAGCTGCAGGTTGGGCATCCCTCATTTAGATCAAAGAATATTTATGTGTTAGACTGGACCGGTCAAAGCCCACACCTCCTAAATCCCATCTGAGAATCTGTGGCAAGACTGCTGTGGAGGGGGGGATCCAGTCATTTAATAACCCTTATCTCTAAATTACTAATAGCTCAGTAAGATAAGAATTGAGCTATAATGAGTGTTTATAAGAGATAAGGAGGCTGCCTGATGGAACAGAGTAAAAATACAGGGCATGCTACTAGAAAATCTCAAGGCTGTAAAGAGAAATGGGCTCAAAATTTTTAATAAAGACCTACTGAAAAAATTATTTTTAGCTCGAAATGAGTACAATGGAATAATAATAATGCCCCCAAAGGCGTACATAGCCTTTAAATGACGAAAAGGGAACCTGTCAGCACAGAGAAGGGCAATATGTAATGACAGACAAGCTTCAGGGCTTTATGTTATGCTTGCCTCTGGTGTAGTTTTTGTGAAATTTACACTTTATTAATTGTGGCTTTATCATTGTGCTATGAGAAAAAAGTCCATGATGTTCATGAGCTTCTGGCTACCCAACCCTACAGCCTCATTCACATGTCCGAATCCATGCTCAAATCCATAAAAAGGTGATGCCTCAGAGAAGAGGTCCGTGAAGGATCCGTGTTTGGTCCATGTGTCCATTTCTTGCTGTCCATGTGTCATCCGTGTTTCAATGGCACTGCACAGCTGAAAAATAATTTTCAAAGCATCTCTTCCTAATGACCCAAAACATGGACCCACGGACCGTGGTAAAAACTGATGTGTGAACACACATTTAAAATGAATAGGTATGTGTGCTGTCCGCTGAGACACATGCAGCACACGTATGTGGAACACTGACGTGTGAATGAGGCTTACCACCACTGATTGACAGCTTTCTTGTTATGAACATTAATAGGCAGAAACTGTCGTCAGTGGCACAAGAACAGGGGGAGGTGTTGCCTGCAGCTCATTAATATCACAAACTGTCTCACAACGCAAGTGTTGCAACTAATGAAGTGTAAATTTCACAAAAACTACACCACAAGCAGAGAGAACACACACAGCATGTGTGTCACCACCTTATAAGAGGGCAGCAAGAACTTGGTGATAGACTCCTTTTAATGTCCAATTATCTCTGCCGCTTTAAGAATGGCCTGCTACTCACAGGTCATTGCTGTGGTCTGTTACAAAGTTTCTGAAGTGTTCAATTATGAAGCTTTATTTACAGAAGACTCCATTAGCCCTTTCAGGCAAGGGTTGTCAAATATTGGACCAGATGATATTTCACTCTCATCTTAGATTCTAGGTGAGTTAGTTGACAACCCTGAAAGAGCAGCCACGGCTGCCATACTGATGTTCATCCAGCTTTCCCAAGGATAAGGTCTATAGGGGACATTTATCAACGCATGACACCAGAACACAGGCGGAAAAAAAGTTGAAAACTTTTTGAGGTATTAGAAACCCAAATGCCACTTTTCCAAATGGGCAGAGAGGGTCAGGGAGTGGGTGATGCAGGGGTGGCCATAGTAGGCCCACAATATTTATTATAATCTACACCTGGAAATTGACGTAAATTATACCACAATTCTACACCAGCTCCCTTGCTGGTGTAGATTTCTATTTTGGTGTGTTAATGAATAATTGTGGTGCATCTGCCACCATCAGGGGACAGATTAAGACCAGCATGTAATACGATCGTTTTTATAAATGTCCCCTTATGTGTAATAATAATAATAATAACAATTAGGCTCCATTCACACGTCCGCAAATGGTGTCCGCATCCGTTCCGCAATTTTGCGGAACGGGTGTGGACCCATTTACTTTCAATGGGGCCGCAAAAGATGCAGACGGCACACAGTGTGCCGTCCACATCCGAACTTCCGGTCCGCAGCCCCGCAAAAAATAGAACATGTCCAAGAAAAGGCATTTATATTATAGAGCCGGCCATGTGCGACCCGCAATGACACGCGGACGTGTGAATGGACCCTAATAATAATCTTTATTTATATAGCGCCAACATATGCCGCAGCGCTTTACAGTTCAGGGGTTCATGTACAAACTGTCATAAATAACATAAATAACATAGCAACAGACAAGTCAATAATTACAACAAGAGGAATGAGGGCCCTGCTCGCAAGAGCTTACAATTTATGAGGAGATAGGGGTAACACAAAAGGTAGAAGTTCTTGTTTTGTACAATGGTCTTGAGAAAATAGGGGAGCAAATATAGAGCTGTATGAGCCAGTCACCAGCTAATATATAAAGTGCTTCTGATTATACCTTGTACCTCTTATATCAGTACACTGCTGTATATACTATATATCTGTATATACTGCATATAAGTATGTGTAATATGCAGTGTGTGTGTGTATATATATATATATATAATATATATATATATATATATATATATATATATACAGAGCAGTGTAACGATGTGAGACATACAAGGTATAATAGGTGCAGTGTGTACAGATATATGGGGTTAGGTATACATTATGGCCACTGTGTGTGAGGTACATGAGGTAGTGGTCATTGTAACTGTCTGCAATGTTATATATGAATGAACAAAGAGTAAAAACAGGGCATTCAGTTCTAATCCTTGCTGTTAGGGGTTGAAGGACCATATTGTCATGGCAGGTCCTGGCATATGTATTGTTCTAAGGCTAGTTTCATACTAGCGGCAGCCTTCTCCAGCAGGCTGTTCCAGCGGGGGAACAGCCTGCCAGATCCGTGCTACCGCTAGTGCCGCTGGAAGCCCGCTCCACAGCAAATATGCCGAGAGGCGGCTGGAATAAAACTACGACATGCCGGAGAAGGCTGCCGCTAGGGTGAAAGTAGCCTAACCTGGGAACTACACTATTTTCTGTGCAGTTCCCTTGCTAGATGTACAGGACCTGTGATGCTGAAGATGATGTAATCAAAGGTCCTGGCAGATGCACAGTTCCTATACAAGACCTGTGATGACATCATCAAAGGTCCTTTAGCTTTTTCCACAGACAATAGGAATTCCTGACTGAAGCTGGAGGGGAGCCAGTATTGAAGGTAATTAGGGGGCAGGGCCTATCCTCCACTGCAGGGGGACACGGGGTTCGGGGGGAAGGGCCCATAGCATCTGCATGGTCTGCCTCTATGGGAGGAACGCCACTGCGGTGTATAATGTGATTGAAAAATTAATCATATGAGGCAATATGGACAATCACAATACATTAGAAAGTGGCTTGTACTAACTTTTGGGGAAATTTATGAAACTGGTATAAAGTAGAACTGGCTTAGTTGCCAATAGCAGCCAATCAGATTCCACCTTTGATTTTTGACAGCTCCTTTGGAAAATGAATGGAGGAATCTGATTGGTTTCTATGGGCAACTAAGCCAGTTCTGCTTTACACCAGTTTGATAAATTACCCTTTCTGTCTACATGTTAAATGCCATTTGCTGAAGTGAGACAGCCCCTTTAAAAAATTGTGCTTGGTCGCTTTAGAAAATAATTACACTTCAGAAGTGATCTCATTTATCAGTATGAATACATGTATGGTCAATTAAAAGATCTGGCACATGATTTATTAATTCCAAGGAAATTACAAAGGACCAGGGATCATTCATTACATGTGGAGGAAAGGTGATTCAGACATGAGTACAGGAAAGGATTCTTTACAGTTAGAGTAGCCACACTATGGAGTGCCCTACCCCAAGAGGTAGTAATGGCAGATACTGTGTCAGCATTTAAAAAATAGTTAGATCTAATAGCCAACAGCATTGAGCATAATAGTATAATTAGTCTAGCAATTAATGCTAGACTTGATTTGAGAAAGGATGAATCTGATTGACGTGTCTTACAACCTATGTAACTAATAGTGTAATTATGTATCACACAGGAAAAAAGAGACACGTGAATAAGCCAACAGCCACTTCACATAAATTGATGCTTTCTCAAAGCCACGAGAAAGGAAAAGTAATTGTCTCTTTTCTCTATACTTGCCATGAAGCAAATAAAGATTACATATTGGCAAGTGCGCTGGAACTTTTTGCCTCTGGGTAAAATAACATAGGCATCATCCATAGTGTTGAGCGAGCATGCTCGGCTGAACTCGCTGTTTGGCCGAGCATGCCTACGCTCGGGTCCGCTCGGTGTTCGGCCTAACACAGAGTGTACTCGAGCGCAATGCTCGGGTCTCTTCCCCGCACTGTAATATTGATTTGTACGCTAATGTGTACGAATTGTATGCTAATGCGTACAAATTTGTATGCTAATGCGTACGCTTTTGTACGCTAAATGCATACGCATTGTGCGCTAATGCGTACAAATTCAGTTAATTAGCATACTTTTACGAGTGAAAGGAGTAAAAGAGGAGAAGTCGCAGGCCTCTCCATAACTTCGGCGGATCCACTGGCGCTTCTAAATGTAAGACAGCTTCCGAGCTGTGTTACATTTAGACCTTTTTCTACACCTGAAACAGGCATAGAAAATGGTAAATGAGACAGGCCTACACCACGCACACAATTTCACACCTAGCATGAGTGGGGCGAAGTTGCGCCATCATCTACACCTGAAATACGCCTAATTTAGGCATATGTCAGTATAATAAATGGCCCTCATATTTCCTGTGAAGGAGAGAATCTCTGAGGGAAGAAGGAACAGATATCCATAGACTGTGTAGGACCACAAGGCCGTGTGTGTTAGTAAGGTATTTGCTCATTATGGCTACAGACTTTGCTGCATGTGGGAGGATGAACAGCTAATGGCACCTTTCACACTTATATAACCGATTGGCCACCCGCCATGGGAACAGCAGCACTTATTTTTGAGAGTTTTGTATACCTGTGATCACATTGGAAGGAGCTCAGCTTTTATTATTTAAAATGCCCTGTCTGACCCAGGAAGAAGTAGAGCGGCCGTCTTAAAAAGATTAAAATAGACAAATCGCCAGGACCGGATGGCCTGTATCCTAAGAGAATTAAGTAATGTCATCGCCAGACCCTTATTTCTGATATTTAAGGACTCTATACTGACAGGGAGTGTTCCACAGGATTGGCGCATAGCAAATGTGGTGCCAATATTCAAAAAGTGTCCAAAAACAGAGCCCGGAAACTATAGGCCGGTAAATTTAACATCTGTCGTGGGTAAACTGTTTGAGGGTTTTCTAAGAGATGCTATCTTGGAGTACCTCAATGAAAATAAGCAAATAACTCCATATCAGCATGGCTTCATGAGGGATCGGTCATGTCAAACCAATTTAATCATTTTCTATGAGGAGGTAAGTTCTAGACTGGACCGCAGTGAATCAATGGATATCTGGACTTCTCCAAAGCATTTGACATGGTACCACATAAAGGTTAGTATAAATGATTGGCCCTGGCCCCGAATCAATCTACCACTGCCCCGGAACCTCGGGACTGGTGGAGACAGCTGCAGTGCAACCCGATCCTCTAAGGGGGCCCCCTGCTTCAGTCGGGACTCCAGTGGGGAATTTCCCAGGTTAGGAGTCCCTGCTTTGACTCCATATATGGCTATGTCAACTCACTGATCTGAGGTCTGATGGGGGCTGAGTGGGCTGATCTGAGGTCTGATGGGGGCTGATCTGAGGTCCTGATGGGGGCTGAGTGGGCTGATTTAAGGTCTGATGGGGGCTTAGTGGGCTGATTTAAGGTCTGATGGGGGCTGAGTGGGCTGATCTGAGGTCTGATGGGGACTGAGTGGCGCTGATTTAAGGTCTGATGGGGGCTGAGTGGGCTGATCTGAGGTCTGATGGGGGCTGAGTGGGCTGATCTGAGGTCTGATGGGGTCGGAAAAGGTGATCTGAGGTCTGATGAAAATATTTTTTTCTTATTTTGCTACTCTAAAATCTGTGGTGCGTCTTATAAAGCGAAAAATACAGTAACTGTTGTTGTTAAGCCGCATTAATTACAAAATTTTCGGCCCACTTTTGATTTTGCCCAGAGCCACATTTTGTCTAAAACCGGCCCCAGCTGGGGGGGTGACTGTGGGGGTTTTTATGCCGGGGGGTGTGACTGAGGGCCATGTTCATTGGCCTGGGAGAAAATGTCTGTATGTGGGTAAGTAACTGGCTCAGTGATAGAAACAGAGGGTGGTTATTTATGGTATATACTCAGATTGGGTCACTGTCACTAGTGGGGTACCACAGGGGTCAGTATTGGGCCCTATTCTCTTCAATATATTTATTAATGATCTTGTAGAAGGCTTGCACAGTAAAATATCAATTTTTGCAGATTGACACTAAACTGTGTAAAGTAAATAACACAGAAGAGGACAGTACACTGCTACAGATGGATCTGGATAGACTGGAAGCTTGGGCAGAGAAGTGGCAGATGAGGTTTAACACTGACAAATGTAAAGTTATGCATATGGGAAGGGATAATGCAAGTCACCAGTACATACTAAATGGTAAAATATTGTGTAACTCTGACATGGAAAAGGACCTAGGAATTTTAGTGAACAGCAAACTAAGCTGCAGAAACCAGTGTCAGGCAGCTGCTGCCAAGGCCAATAAGATAATGGGTTGCATCAAAAGAGGCATAGATGCCCATGATGAGAACATAGTCCTGCCACTTTACAAATCACTAGTCAGACCACACATGGAGTACTGTGTACAGTTCTGGGCTCCTGTGAACAAGGCAGACATAGCAGAGCTGGAGAGGGTTCAGAGGAGGGCAACTAAAGTAATAACTGGAATGGGTGGACTACAGTACCCAGAAAGATTATCAAAATTAGGCTTATTCACTTTAGAAAAAAGATGACTGAGGGGAGATCTAATAACTATGTATAAATATATCAGGGGTCAGTACAGAGATCTCTCCCATGATCTATTTATCCCCCAGGACTGTGACTGTGACAAGGGGACATCCTCTGCATCTGGAGGAAAGAAGGTTTGTACACAAACATAGAAGAGGATTCTTTACGGTAAGAGCAGTAAGACTATGGAACTCTCTGCCTGAGGAGGTGGTGATGGTAAGTTCACTAAAAGAGTTCAAGAGAGGCCTGGATGTATTTCTGGAGTGTAATAATATTACAGGTTATAGTTACTAGAGAGGGGTCGTTGATCCAGGGAGTAATTCTGATTGCCTGATTGGAGTCGGGAAGGAATTTTTTTCCCTAAAGTGGGGAAAATTGGCTTGTACCTCACAGGGTTTTTTTGCCTTCCTCTGGATCAGCTTGTAGGAAAACAGGCCGAACTGGATGGACAGATGTCTTTTTTTCGACCTTATAAACTATGTTACTATGTTACTCCGATTATCATCATTGTTGCAATTTGCCTATATATAGCTATTTTGAGTTGCCTCGGAACTGTGCCTTGATCTTTGGATGTACTACAACTCCCATTCTGCACTTTAGTAAAGAGAGACTTGTTTATTTTCTACAACTGACCTGGTTACTGACTCCATTACCATACGCCGGCCACATCACCTACACGTCCTGCCTTGCACCTGTACAACACTCATAACATCATGGGCACCAAATACCATCAAACAGGAGCCCCAACATTAAGGTATGCCTGGGTGGGAAAAAGGGTGTGCCCTCCTATCACTGGTATGGCCCTAGGGAGCATCGGTGTGAGGATTGTCACTGTGAATAATTATTGCAGCCACTACCACTCCCATCCTCGGGGCTTGTGGCACATACACTGTTGAAAAAGGTCTGTGCATTGACTGAAATGTCCGGTTACACTCCTCTGCACATACAGCATATTTGGATTTCTGTCCTGTATAAAGTATAAGAAACACATGACAGTTGTGTGGCATGTTATTTCATCTTGTGCATCTGTCTAGGGGTAGAGCAGCCTTGTCTTCCTCGGCTTGTGAATCTGCAGCGAGTGTTCCCCAGGGGAGGTTTCTGGGTGTGTAACCAGAATGATCCGAATCACTGGGAAATTATGTCCCAGAAAATGTCACATTCTGGCCGAGCTGTATTCCTGGATATTTTCTCTGCTGCTATAAACAGAACATTTCCATGAGCTGCAGCGACCTGGTCACAACGAGCCCTAACTCAGCCGCTCCCTGGTCGTGTCCAGGTCAGGAGATGATTCCATTTCACACACACAAGATGAGGTGAAGCGGGAGAAGGAGCACTTCACAGGGATTCTTACATTGTATGGTCTGCAGGGTTCTGTCAGGCCATGTTCACATGGAGTGTTGTGATGTGCACTTCGCATTTGTGTTGGGCATATACATAGTGCTCCTTTAACCTGATGGTGGGCAAAAAGAGTGTCCAGCCAGTATACAGCTGTATACTGCAAGCAAAAAAAGATGAAATGGTGTAGTAGACAATGCTATTCCATTATACATACATATATCTTAACAACCTCTAACCAATATATATCTTAAAGGCAGGGGCGGTCTTGGGCACCACACATCCTATGCATTTGCATAGGGCCCCCGACGTCCAAGGGGGCCCCCACGCTCCGCTCTTGTGCTGGTGTCCAAGACCGCCCGCCCAGCTGTCACGTACTGCATTTGTCCGAATGCGTACTCATTTTATAAATTAGTACACTAATGCGTACTAATTTATAAAATGCAAACACATTAGTGTACATACTAAAATATGCATATGAATTAGCGTGCAGATTTGAAAAAGCACACGCAAATTCCACCCGAGCATGCTCTAGTCCCAGTCTTTGATGTGTGGGGGGGCGTGCCATTGGGGGGGTGTCATCAGAGGGCGTTTCATCAGGGGTGTGACGCATCATTGGGGGGTGGGGGCCCCCGGACATAACTTCGCTTAGGGCCCCAGAAATGCCAAGACCGCCCCTGCTTAAAGGGTATACATTAAACAGAGGCCATTAACATGATTTGAACACAGCCCTAGAATTTAACCCTGTCTTTACAAAGGGCTCATACCAGGTTCATGTGGTTGACAAGCTTCATGATCATGGGATTGGTTGACTTTACCTTTTTGTATCCATGGGGTCAAATGAACACTGTGTCCTTTGGGTCTGGTATGTGTCCTAGTGTTGCACTGTTATAGCTTTAGCATATGGACAATGTCTGCCAAGCTCCCCCCCCTTCCTCCATCCAGCCCGATAATAGTACCATTCTCATGTGGAGGAGACTGGGCCAAGCTGGGCGGCCCCTCTTCCACGTGATCCATGAGATCTGTTATTAGCAAAAACATATTTTACATCTCACCCTCCCAGGGGCCTAATTGCCAGAGCTTAGAGGGGTCACCAGAATCTTGGCAGAATGACTGTGTGATATAAAGCAGGATGGAGAAGCAGCCCAAATCAGGAGAAGATGTCTTACAGATGTCACTGTGCCTGGGACTGCAAGAAGATAATGGGGATCAGAGGACCATAAAGGTGTGCAGTAAGTTCCTTCTATTCCAGAGCTCCAGGTTGATGGGAATGTTTGTTTAAACAGCTGAGAAGAGACAGACAAGTGTTGTCACCCACTGTATAAAGTAACTTATATCCTCAGATTCATGATGTCACTGCTGTATAAATCACATATAGAAAGTGGTGATGTTACTTCTTGTATAGTAATACTTATCTGGCAAGAAATGAAGTCACTGCTGTATAATATACAGTAGCTTATATCAGGAGAGTGTTATGTCACCTCTTGTATAAAGCAATTTATATCTGGAGAGCAGAGATGTCACTGCTATAGAATATGACTTATAAACAGAGTGGTGATGTCACAGATGTATATTATAGCTTACTTATTGGTCATCAATATCTGCATACTTCCCAACCATCACGGACACTCCTGATTTTTATATGCTGTCCTGCAATCCCGGGATAGTTGTGGCATGTCCTGATTTCAACTGTAACTATGTCCTGAGGACACAAATACGGTTGATTGCAATGGTGAAGCAGGATGCCGTCAGCTCTTGGCTCCAGCATTTGTCGGCCAGTATGTCCCTTAGCAGGCGTGATGCAGTGACATAATCATGCCTGCTGAGCTGGGTGGGAGAGACCAGAGGTCGGGGGCGATCATCCTACTGTCTGTGTGCTCTCTTGCTAAGTTCAGCAGATGCAATGACGTCACTGCATCTTGCCAGCTGCTGGAAAGAGCATAATGTTCTCCATTCATCAGGGGAACAGGGTTAAGTGAGTATTACTTTTTAAAATGTATTTTATTAATACCACAGTGCAGGGGCGTAGCTAAAGGCTCATGGGCCCTGGTGCAAGAGTTCAGTTTGGGCCCCCCGTCCATCAGTGCTTAGTGTGTTTTCTAATGCAGCACAAGTGTCTTTGGGCCCCTTTAGGCTCCTGGGCCCGGTAGCGACTGCTACCTCTGCACCCCCTATAGCTACGCCCATGCCACAGTGGTAGTACTACTGTAAAGGGGTCACTAAGGGGATATGACTACTCTGTGTGGGCACTAAGGGGGCATAACTACTGTGTAAGGCAGGAGCACTAAAGGGACAAAACCACTGTGTGGGGCACTAGGGGGGCATAACTACTGTGTGGGACACTAAGGAGGATGAACTACTATGTGGGATGGGGGAATGACTATTGTGTAGGGGCACTAAGAGGACATTTTACTGTGTGGAGGCACATAGAGGGCATAACTACTGTGAATAGTCACTCTGGCTGAGCTCCAAAGATTATGTGTGCAGATGGGAGAAACTTCCAGATCATCAACCATCAGCATGGTGGTGGCAGCATTTTGCTATGGGGGTGTTTTTCAGCGACTGGCACAGGGAGACTGATCAGGGGTTGAAGGAAACCCGAATTGTTAATGATAACCTGATCCAGAATGCTCTAGACCTCAGATTGGTCCAAAGGTTCACCTTCCAGCAAGACAATAACCCCAAAACAAACAGCCAAGGTAACACTGCAGTGACTTAGGGAGAACTCTGTGAATGTACTTGAGTGGCACAGCCAGAGCTCTGACCTGAATTCAATTAAACGTCTCAGGAGAGACCTGAAAATGGCTATCCACCAACGTTATCCAACCTGACAGAGCTTGAGAGGATCTGTAGAGAAGAATGGCAGAAAATCCCCAAAAGGAAACAATATGGACAATCACAATTCATTAGTAAGTGCCTTGAATTAACTTTTTCGACATGAGGAATGCCATTTGCTGAAGTGAGACCACCCCTTTAAGCCCCGGAAAACCCCTTCCCTACCCTAGATCCCCAGAGCCAGGTATATTAACATTAACCTTTTTAGTGCCCTAGACCAGCTGGAATCCTTACACTAACCCCTTCACTTCCCAAGATGAAATTTACCCCTTTACAGTTGTAGACCACCAAACTACCAGTCATAGTGAAATGTGCTCCTTTATAGTCATAGACCACCAGGCTACCAATCACAGTGAAATGTACACCTTTAAAAGTGAATGGTGTTGATGACAATACCAAGCACAGCCGCTGTACAATGTACTGAGCTGTGCTTGGTAAGCTGCTCACAGGAGCGCCGGTACCTTCTCAAACAGCTGATCGGCAGGTGTCAGACCCCCACCGATCAGATACTGATTACCTATCCTGAGGATAGATCATCAGTAGTAAAATCCTGGAAAACCCCTTTAAGGGGATATTCCCATATAAACCATATTCGCTTGTATGGGAGACATGGAGCCAGCGTAGCACAGTCTGCTCAGTGGTTTCCATAGTTCTGATCACCTCTGGCTGACACATCCAGGTGGGATGAGGTTGGAGGGGCCCTGTTTTGGAGATTGGTGCAGGTCCTGCATCTATCAGACATTTGTCATATGTCTGTGAAGGGAATAATATTTTAACCTTTTCATTGACATTGACTAGAGGGAATATTGACATTAACCCCTTCACTGCGGTAGACTACCAGTAGTATTGAATCTTTAACTGCCTTAAAGGGGTTATCTCACTCCAGCAAGTGGCATTTATCGTGCAGAGAAATGTAATACAAGGCACTTACTAATGTATTGTAATTGTCCTTGTTGCTTCCTTTGCTGGCTTGATTAATTTTTTCATCCCATTGCACACTGCTAGTTTCCAAGGGTTACGACCAACCTGCAATCCTGCAGTGGTAGTCGTGCTTGCACACTATAGAAAAAAGCGTTGGTCTCTCTGGTGGCCAGGCTGTGGGAGCATACATAGCCTAGCGTTTTTTCATATAGTGTTCAAGCACAACCCCTACTGATGGATTGCAGGGTGTAACCATTGAAATGAGAATTGTATAATGTGATGGAAAAATGAATCCAGCCAGTAAAGGAGGCAATATAGACAATCACAATACATTAGTAAGTGCCTTGTATTAACTTTCTCTACATATTAAATGCCACTTTCTGAAGTGAGACAACCCCTTTAAATCACCAGGGATGCTGACACACCTTTACTGCCATAGACTACCAGCATCACGCCAGCCCCCAGTGTCCTATTAGCACTGCTCTGCACAGGGACCCAGTGGTTCTAGTAGGACAGGAAGGGGGGAAGCTGCTTTAGCCCTTTAGTCTGTCAGTAGAGACAGGCTATATGTATGACTGGCAGCCTACCCCCTTTCTGGAAGACAGCAAGAGTGTTCACTTCTCAGTAAGTGACCAGTTGGGGTCAACAAGTGTTCTTACTCAGCACAAAGGTGTTAGGACCCTTGTACTGCTGAGAGTCCTAGCACTGCGGTGTTCACTTGGTTATTTCATAATGAATTTTATAATGAATTTTATGTAAGCCCCCCCCTTGAGGAAAGCCTGCATACGCCTCTGCTTGTTTTACATTAGGCTGTCACAGATTCGCAGCTTTCAGCCTCTGTATTTAATGGCAGTTATCTCGGAGTGTAGGAATTGTGCTTCATGAATTTGATCAGAGATTATTCCTTCTGGATTTATCGTTGGCTGAGATCAAACAGAATGAGGAGTCAGATGCTGATGAATAATATATTAATGAGTGAATCGCCGCAGCCCATCCTGCATATCCTGACATCTGTTTCAGGCAGCACTGAGATGGTGCTGGGCATCATATCATCTAAAGAAATTCTCCCGAATTCCAGATCTCTGCGGGGGAAGTAACTCCCTACCCGGAGCACAATGAACCACAATATGACTTCTGCTCTCCAGAACCCCTCCTATGTGTAATAAAAGCCCCCAGGTCATTATAATCAGTAGTATATGGGAAAAATATATGTTATTGGAGCAGCGTACTAGAAATGCCCCAGATGGGAATATCCCTTTAAGACACATTATTAATACTAAAACTAAAACAGCATAAACCTAGACAAGACAGGGAGAAGAGGCTTCAAATTTATTATAGGTTCACTTGCTGTGTGAAAGAATTGGCACATTCTGATGCACATAATGGGTACACCCATGGCACCAGAAAGGGAAGTGCAACACCAAACGTCCTACATCTAGAGCTGCAGGCACTATTCTGCTGTTACTTCATGTTTTATACTGTAGTCACATCCAGAGCTGCAGTCACTATTCCGCTGTTACTTCATGTTTATACTGTAGTCACATCTAGAGCTGCAGTCACTATTCTGCTGTTACTTCATGTTTATACTTTAGTCACATCTAAAGCTGCAGTCACTATTCTGCAGCTACATCATGTCTTATACTGTAGTCACATCCAGAGCTGCAGTCACTATTCTGCTGTTACTTCATGTTTTATACTGTAGTCACATCTAGAGCTGCAGTCACTATTCCGCTGTTACTTCATGTTTTATACTGTAGTCACATCTAGAGCTGCAGTCACTATTCTGCTGCTACTTCATGTTTATACTGTAGTCACATCTAAAGCTGCAGTCACTATTCTGCAGCTACATCATGTCTTATACTGTAGTCACATCCAGAGCTGCAGTCACTATTCTGCTGTTACTTCATGTTTTATACTGTAGTCACATCTAGAGTCACATCAAGCAGGCCCCCGATATGAGCATCAGGGGCTCCAGAGAGGACATCCAAAAAAGCACCAAAGATCCAAATACCCACTGATTGGAATGAAGACAGAGAAATTGCCTTCCAACATCTAAAGAAGTTGACTGAACCACCTGTCCTAGGCTATCCTGATTACAGTCAGCAATTCCATCTCTACATAAATGCAAGCAAGAAAGGCCTAGGCTGTCCTGTCTCAAGTGCAAGATGGTAATAAGAGAGTGATTGCCTACTCCAGCTGATCTCTTAGAGGAACTGAAAGAAATAACCAGAACTACAGTTCCTTCAAGCTAGAATTACTTGCACTCGTATGGGTCGTCACACGTGAAATTCAAAGACTACCTTGCAGCAACACCATTTGTGGCCTATACTGATAACAACCCTCTGGCACACCTGAACACAGCAAGACTAGGAGCTCTAGAACAGAGATGGGCCTCACGTCTTGCCAAATATAACTTTGTGGTCAAGTACAGAACAGGTAAGTAAAATGAGAATGCAGATGCCTTATCCTGTCTGTCTACTGACTCTACTGAGCAGGAAGACATCTGGGCAGAAGCAGAGATGCCGGTTTTCTACAAGCAATTTGCCCAGCAGTCATCACCATCAAAAGCAAAAATAAAAAAGCTCTCAACTTTCAACAGCAGAAACATCCAGAACCATAAGTCAAGAAAGAAAGGTGGGTCAGTCTTCAAGCTGAAAGTCAAGTGTTAGGAGAACGACAAGACTTCTTTGCCAGTGGAGAGAATCCACAGAAGAAATGCAGACTCAGAGCTACTCAAGCTATGGAAACAGAGGAAACAGCTCTTCATGCAACAAGGGCTGATATTGAGAAGAACCCTCGATCCCATTACTAGTGATCGATTACATCAAATAGTGATACCTCGCTGAGATGCTAGAATTGTCCTTGAGATAGATGTATCACAACCGATCCGGGCACTTTGGAGTACAGAAAAATGAAGCTACCATATGTTGAAGATTCTACTGGATTGGAATGAATGGATTGAAATCTGGTGTCGAAAATGTCCTTGTGCCATTGGAAGAGGTGAGAAACATGATCAGAGAGCTCCTCTAGCGTGGGGGAAAACTGTAACAAAATACATTTAAAAAAAAGTCTGTCAAGTGGCCCCCTTTGCTGGGCTTTGCCCTAGGCACTGGCCCTCCTGTGTCTAGTGAAAGATATGGCCCTGGCAGAATGCACTTCCCATTAAAGCTTCTCCTCCGGTACCCTTAGGGTGCAGAATTTGATAGAATAAAAGTTCATATTCTCACTATACCACAAAAACTCAGTCAGTTCCTATCCAGAAATATGCCTATATTAGTCTTATTTCTGATGCCGATTGTGGCGCAAAGGTAATTTGAGCCACAATCTGCAACTTTTCCCTGCTCACACCAGGTCTAAAAAATGGGTGTGTCATGGGCGTAGAAAATGGTCTAAATGTAAGACAGCAAGGAAGCTGTCATACATTTAGACAGACTCTGGATCTACCGCCAGTCTGAAATGCCGGTCTTAATAAATGACCCCTTATGTTTGTACTGCTCTCCCCAGCCCCAGTCTTGTGCTGTCAGCAGTTTAGCATGTTCAAAATGATTCCCTATCACAGGGAACATGATCTGCAGGCATCATTTTAAAGAGCAGAAGGAGTTAAACAGATTGATATATTATTATGTGAGAAAAGATTCAATATAACTTGAAATTTTTAATTTTAATTCCGGCTTTATTATGCTTAGGAGTCCAGTGGGCGGTCCTATTTAATAATTGACAGCTTTCTCTGTATGACTGTATATAAAGATAGCTGTCAATCAGTGATTAGGACTAGAGATGAGCGAATTTTTCAAAAATTCGATTCAGTCGGTTTGCCGAATTTTCCGAAACGATTTGATTCGATCCGAATAAATTTGTGGCAAATCGCGTTAAAAAACGGCTGCTTCCTGGCTGTAGAGAGCCTGTATAGTGGTGTAGAACACTGTGCCTTGTAGTAACATGCATAGGGAGTCTGCTGTGGTAGTGAAACAATACTGTGAGCCAGTATGACGCACAGATAACAGGCGTCGCTCTTAGAATCGCTGCACACTTTACGTATTTAGGCAGTTATGGGGCCAAAACTCACCAAATAACTCAAGTCTGAACTCAGCCTTACAGGTCAATGTTAGCGCCAGCTATAAAGAACCATGCAGAGGCCCAAGATCCTACTATAGCGCGAAAGAACGCACTCCGTTTACAACAATTCACTGATTCCACATAGATTTCTACAGAACCTGTTCTATTACATGCTTATACAAGCAGAGCCCCCCGACTGTGTGGAGATGGCAGTGGCAGGAGACCACAGAGTGGCACGACGACAGTGTGGAGGCAGCAGTAGCATCAGGAGATGACAGAGTGGCGCGACGACAGTGAAGAGGTGGCAGTGGCAGCAGCTGTAGCATCAGGAGACCACAGAGTGGTATGACGACAGTGTAGAGGAGGAAGTGGCAGCAGCTGTAGCATCAGGAGAAGACAGAGTGGTACAACGACAGTGTGGAGGCGGCAGTAGCATCCGGAGCAGCATACAGAGTGTCACGATGACAGTGTGGAGGTGGCAGTGGCAGCAGCATTAGTATCAGGACACCCAGAATCTCCTCACGCCGATTAAGGCGCTCTCTCCCAAAGGAGAGATAGTACCCCCAAACCCTGACAGGTCTCTCACCGAGTTAAGCCAGTAGTCTCTGCTCTGCACTGATGTGGGGCAATTACCCTGAAAATAATATCCGAGTCATGTCTCAAGGCTTATTTAAAGAGCTGAACATTGACTTATCGGATAGCTGCCTTTCATCTGGTGGCATTAGAGGAAGAGCTTGTTAATAGCTCATTTTCATTCCTTTTCCTCAAAGAATTCCACAAAAGCATGAATGGCCTATAAGTCTCCTCACACCGATTAAGGCGCTCGCTCCCCAAGGACAGGTAGTATCCCGAGACCACAGAGTGGCACGACAGCAGTGTGCAAGTGGCAGCAGCAGTAGCAGCATCAGGAGGCCACAGAGTGGCACAATGACAGAGTGTGGAAGTGGCAGCAGCAGCATCATCAGGAGCCCACAGAGTGGCACAATGACAGAGTGTGGAAGTGGCAGCAGCAGTAGCAGCATCATCAGGAGGCCACAGAGTGGCACAACGACAGAGTGTGGAAGTGGCAGCAGCAGTAGTAGCAGAATTATGAGGTCACAGAGTGGCACAATGACAGAGTGTGCAAGTGGCAGCAGCAGTAGCAGCATCATCAGGAGGCCATAAAGTGGCACAACGACAGTGTGCAAGTGTCAGCAGCAGTAGTTGAATTATGAGGTCACAGAGTGGCACAACGACAGAGTGTGGAAGTGGCAACAGCAGTAGTAGAATTATGAGGCACGACGACGATGGCAAGGGAAAAGTTCTCATCACCACTAATGTATGTGCACGAGGGATTGACGTAAAACAAGTGTCAACCGTTGTCAAGTCTGACAGAGTGGCACAACGACAATGTAGAGGAGGCAGTGGCAGTAGCATCAGGATGCCATAGAGTGGCACAACGACAGAGTGTGCAAGTGGCAGCAGTAGTAGGCGAATTATGAGGTCACAGAGTGGCACAACGACAGAGTGCGCAAGTGGCAGCTGCAGTAGTAGCAGAATTATGAGGTCACAGAGAGGCACAACGACAGAGTTTTGAAGTGGCAGCAGCAGTATTAGTAGAATTTTCGAGGTCACAGACTGGCACAACGACAGAGTTTGGAAGTGGCAGTAGTAGCAGAATTATGAGGCAACAGACTGGCACAACGACAGAATATGCAAGTGGCAGCAGCAGTAGTAGCAGAATTATGAGGTCACACAGTGGCACAACGACAGAGTTTGGAAGTGGCAGCAGCAGTATTAGTAGAATTTCGAGGTCACAGACTGGCACAATGACAGAGTTTGGAAGTGGCAGCAGTAGTAGAATCATGAGGCCACAGAGTGGCACAACAACAGAGTGTGCAAATGGCAGCAGCAGTATTAGTAGAATTTCGAGGTCACAGAGTGGCACAACGACAGAGTTTGGAAGTGGCAGCAGTAGTAGAATTATGAAGCCACAGAGTGGCATAACGACAGAGTGTGCAGGAGGCAGCAACAGTATTTGCAGAATTTCGAGGTCCCAGAGTGGCACAACGACAGAGTTTGGAAGTGGCAGCAGTAGTAGAATTATGAGGCCACAGCGTGGCACAATGACAGAGTGTGCAGGTGGCAGCTGCAGTATTAGTAAAATTTCAAGGTCACAGAGTGGCACAATGACAGAGTGTGGAAGTAGCAGCAGTATTAGTAGAATTTCGAGGTCACAGACTGGCACAATGACAGAGTTTGGAAGTGGCAGTAGTAGCAGAATTATGAGGCAACAGACTGGCACAACGACAGAATATGCAAGTGGCAGCAGCAGTAGTAGCAGAATTATGAGGTCACACAGTGGCACAACAACAGAGTTTGGAAGTGGCAGCAGCAGTATTAGTAGAATTTCGAGGTCACAGACTGGCACAACGACAGAGTTTGGAAGTGGCAACAGTAGTAGAATTATGAGGCCACAGCGTGGCACAATGACAGAGTGTGCAGGTGGCAGCAGCAGTATTAGTAAAATTTCAAGGTCACAGAGTGGCACAACGACAGAGTGTGGAAGTAGCAGCAGTATTAGTAGAATTTCGAGGTCACAGACTGGCACAACGACAGAGTTTGGAAGTGGCAGTAGTAGCAGAATTATGAGGCAACAGACTGGCACAACGACAGAATATGCAAGTGGCAGCAGCAGTAGTAGCAGAATTATGAGGTCACACAGTGGCACAACGACAGAGTTTGGAAGTGGCAGCAGCAGTATTAGTAGAATTTCGAGGTCACAGACTGGCACAACGACAGAGTTTGGAAGTGGCAGCAGTAGTAGAATTATGAGGCCACAGAGTGGCACAATGACAGAGTGTGGAAGTGGCAGTAGCAGCAGAACTATGAAGTCACACAGTGGCACGACAGAGTGTGGAAGTGGCAGCAGCAGTATTAGTAGAATTATGAGATCACAGAGTGGCACAATGACAGAGTGTACAGGTGGCATCAGTAGTAGTAGTCGAGTTATGAGGTCACAGAGTGGCACAACGACAGAGTTGGAAGTGGCAGTATTAGTAGAATTTCGAGGTCACAGAGTGGCACAACGACAGAGTGTGCAGGTGGCAGCAGTAGTAGTCGAATTATGAGGTCACAGAGTGGCACAATGACAGAGTGTGCAGGTGGCAGCAGTAGTAGTAGTCGAATTATGAGGTCACAGAGTGGCACAACCACAGTGTGTTGAAGTGGTGGGAGCAGCATCATCAGGAGGCCACAGAGTGGACTGACGAAATTATGGAGGCAGGAACAGCAGCAGCATCAGACTACAGAATGGTACAACGAATTATGGAAGCAGTAGCAGCAGCAGCATTGGCAGACTACAGAATGGTACGATGACATTATGGAGGCAGTAGCAGCATCAGCAGACTACAGAGTGGCACGACGACAGTTTGGGGAGGTGGGTGGCAATAACACTACCTGCTGACTAGGGTTGTCACGATACCAAAATTTTGATTCGATTTCGATACCATAAAAAAGTATTGCGATACTCGATCCCATTGATACCACGCGAAAAAATAAAACACCAAAAAAGCCACATGCATTCCTCATTTTATGGAACGCCCGGCCCATAATAGAACAGTCCTATCCTATTTTTTGGTGGGACAAGGTGACTAAAAAATGTCGAATCGCGCATTTTTGATTTTTTTTCTGTTATGGCGTTCACCGCATAGGTAATATTTTTTAATAGTTTACACTTTTTCGGGCATGGCGATATGTAATATGTTTATTTATATGTAAAATTGGGAAAAGGGGGATTTAAATAATATTTTGCTGTTTGTTTGTTTTTTAAACTTTTTTTTTAAACTTTTTATTTAATAACTATTAGCCCCCTTAGGGGATAGAACCTGGGTTCTTTTAATCCCTTGTCCTATTCACCCTAATAGACATCTATTAGGGTGAATAGGACTTTACACTTTCCCTGCTGCCCTGGGCTTAGTGCACACAGTAGCAGGGAGCTTACCATGGCAGCCAGGGCTTCAGTAGCGTCCTGGCTGCCATGGTAACTGATCGACGCCCCGCGATTACACTGCTGGGGCTCCGATCGGAAGCTACCACTGCCACCAATGAAGAGGGGAAGGATGGGGGGGTCGCCTGTGGCCACTGTGCCACCAATGAGACTAATACCTGGGGGGGGCTGGGGGAGAAGGCACACTGTGCCACCAATGAATATAAAGCACATTAAATCAAGTATAGGAGGCAGGGTGTGCCGGCAGCGGTATAACATACCTGGCCTCAATAACAGGGTGTGCGATCCTCGGCAATTAACCCCTCAGGTGCCGCACCTGAGGGGTTAATTGCCGCGTTGCCCTGTTATTGAGGCCGGGTGCCGGGTGTGTTATACCGCTGCCTCCTATACTTGATTTAATGTGCTTTGTAAACATTGGTGGCGCAGTGGCCACAGCCCCTCCCCTCCTCCTCCCTGCTAACTCCCCATTGGTGGCAGCGACACAGTGGAGAGAGAGGTAAGGACTACTCCTCCTCCACAGTGATGGTGAAAAGAACATGGCAGTGCTGAGAGCAGCGCGTGCCATGCTCTCTAACTGATACTAGGCTGCGCAGTAGTAAGACCGGTATCGTATTGATTCGGGTCTAAAAGTATCGATTGGGTATCGATAGTTTGATACTCGGTGCAACTCTACCGCTGATGATGGTCAGTGTAAGAAGGAGCACTCGGCATCAGATGTGTGGCATCAGACGGGTGGCAGCATCAGAATATTTGTTGAGGCAGGTAACCAGAAGAAACAGGTCGCTAGTCAAGACAGCATGAATGATCTAATCTGACGCATCTGGCGTTGGAGGTTGGAAATCCTGGCTGATCCACACCTAAGGCTACTTTCACACTAGCGTTTTTTAATTGCGGTATTGAGTTCCGTCATAGGGGCTCAATACCGGAATAAAACGCTCCAGTTTTGTCCCCATTCATTGTCAATGGGGACAAAACTGAACTGAAGACAACGGAATGCGGAATGCTGCGGTTTGCTCTCCGGTCCAGGCATCCGCACCAAGACGGATCCGTCATGACCCCCAATGAAAGTCAATGGGGACGGATCCGTTTGGTGTGACACAATGGTAAACGGATCCGTCCTCCATTGACTTTCAATGGAGTTCATGACGGATACGTCACCTGCACACATACATACATACATACACATATACAGACATAAACATACACAGACATATACACATACAAATACACATACATATTTACATGCTCCCGGCAGGTCTCCACAGCGCAGGAGGAGCAGGACGGCGCACACATAGGACGATTCCACCCGGCGCCCAGCAGAGGGCGCTGTGGGGTATCATCCTATGTGCGCACCGTCCTGCTCCTGTACTGTGCTGTGGAGACCTGCCGGGAGCATGTAAGTATGTATGTGTATATGTCTGTGTGTGTGTCTGTGTGTATGTACTGTGTGACCCCACACATGTCCCTGCGGCAGCACAGATCCGGCGGCACCCTTCACCTGCCGGATCCGTGCTGCCGCTAATGTGAAAGAGGCCTAATTCATCTTGACAAAGGTCAGTCTCTCCACATTTTGGGTAGACAGGCGAGTTCTCCTTGTGGTAACTATGGCCCCCGCCGTACTAAACATCCGCTCTGATGCCACACTACTGGCCGGGCAGGACAGCTTTTCCAGAGCAAACTCGGCCAGTTGCGGCCACAAATCTATTTTGGCTGCCCAGTAGTCCAGCGGATCTTCAATGACTGGGGGCAGGGTGCTGTCCAAGTATGCCACCACCTGCTGTTTCAAGTCCTCCTCCAGGTCTAGCTGATGCTGCTGGTGAGTAGTTTCTTCACTATGCGGGTGAAGAAAGCTGCTCATCAGCGACTCTAGACTCAGGCTGCTGCTGATGGAGCTGGTACTGCTACTGCCACCCCTACCCCCCCAGCAGCCATGGCAGTGGAACGTGAGCGCCGAGGGCCCCCCGGTCAGACCTGCGAGAGAATGGACGATGGCACAGATAGGCAGCGGCCAACTGACTACATAGGATGTCTCAATAGTAGTTCAGTTTGTCCTCCCTCTCGGCGGGGGTAAAAAAGGCCCCCATTTTGGACCGGTAGCGAGGGTCTAATAGGGTGGAGAGCCAGTAGTCATCTCTCTTCCGAATGGTGACAATACGGCTGTCACTACGCAAGCAAGTGAGCATGCATCGGGCCATTTGCGCAAGTGACTCGGAGGGACTCCCTGCCTCCATCTCCACTGCATACTGCCACGGTGTGTCTGGGTCATCTGCCTCCTTTTCCTCATCACCCTGTAGCACCTCTGGCTGCTCTTGCTCCTCCTCTCCTGTCACCTGGGTAGAGAAACTACCCATTTCTCTACGCATTCTTTGTGCTCCAATGTCCTCCTCCTCTTCCTCCTCCTCCTCCAGTTCAGCCCAGGGCTCATGTGGCCGTGAGATGTAGTCGCCACATCTCCTGTCCCCTGACCAGCCAGATTTAACAGCATCTTTTCCAGGATATGAATGAATAGAATGACGATGTTCATCCCATAGTCCTGGCGACTGACAAATAAACTGGCCTCCTCAAAGGGCACGAGCAAACAGCAGGTGTCACGCATGAGCTGCCACTGGCTGACATCAAAGTTACACAGGGGAGTACCTCTGTCCGCTTGGATCATCAAGAAATTGTTTATGGCCTTTCTCTGTTCGTACAGTCGGTCCAACATATGGAGGGTGAAATTCCAACAGGTGGAAACGTCACATATCAGCCTATGTTGGGGACACCGTTCTGCCGCTGTAGCTCAAGGAGGGTGTGCTTGGCGGTGTAAGAGTGGCTGAGGTACATGCAAAGTTTCCTGGCCATTTTTAGGATGTCTTGCAGATGGCTGTAAGAACCGCTTGACAACCAGATTGAACACATGTGCCATGCAGGGCGCATGGCACAGCCCTCCTTGACGCAGCGCTGACATCATGTTCTTCCCGTTGTCGGTCACCATTGTTCCGATTTTGAGTTGTCGTGGGGAAAGCCAGGATTGGATTTCTTGATGAATGACGTGAAGCAGTTCCTCCCCTGTGTGACTCCGTTCGCCCAGGCAAACAAGGTGTAGAACCGCCATGCTGGTGGGGAACTGTGAATTGTCCCTGCAGTGTAGGCTGAGGACACGGTGGAGGGTGAGGAGACAGACATTGTCGCAGAAGCAACGGCATGAGAACGTGAAGGCGGAAGCGGCATCGCCTGGCCAAGTTGCTGGTTTGGCTGTGCAGGCACCACATTTACCCAGTGGGCCATAAAGGACATATACTGGCCCTGACCGTAATTAGAGCTCCACACGTCAGCGCTGCCATGAACTTTGGCAGACACCGACAGGCTCAAGGACTGGCCCATCTTCTGTTCTACATATTTGTGCAGGGCTGGTACTGCCTGTTTCGCAAAGAAATGACGGCTTGGAACTCTCCACCTCGGTTCGGCACAAGCCATCAGTTCTCTGAAAGGTTCAGAGTCCACCACTTGGAAAGGGAGGGACTGCAGCACCAGCAACTTGGCCAGGAGCACGTTCAGCTTCTGCGCCGTTGGATGTGTACACGCATACTGCTGTCTCTTGGCAATTGCTTTGCTTATCGATTGCTGGCGGAATGACTGACGAGGAGGAGGAGCAGGAGCATCAGATGATGGGAAGGACAGACAGCTCCCTTCCGCTGAGGTGATGGAGCCTTGACTGCCTGAAATGGGGTTCGCGCCACTGGGTGATGCTGCGGCTGCTGCGGCACCACACTGGAGCCACGGTTCTCCTAGGACACTTTATGGTGACGTTGCATATGTTGACGCAGGTCCATGGTGCCAACATTGGCACCCTGGCCACGCTTCACCTTCTGCCCACAGATTCTACAAATAGTTAGGTTCACCTCACCCGGCGGCTTAACGAAAAACTGCCACACCGCCGCGTACGTGATTTTACCCCCGCACTGACTGTCTGCTACTGCCCCTGCCTCCGTGAACCCCTGCACCACTACTTTCCAGCCCGGTAGGCTCCTCATGTCCTCCTCAGAGCAGACCAGGAGGATTATGCAGGTAGGGAAGCTAATAGAATCACTCATGGAAGCTTTGCAGTTCTCTCACGGATGTGCAGAGGTGTAGCTAGGCTTTCCTGCACCTGGGACAAGGATTCAGGATCTCTGCTGGATCCAGAACAAGGTCCCTGTTGTGACAGAGAAGAATAATCACATAAGGAAGGGATGGTGATTGCTTCTGTGAAATCCCCAGCGGGGGGTGCTGTGCTGGTCCTGTAAGACCGAGCCATCCCAATTTATAACAGGGTAATCTAGGGCATTTCCGCTTAGTTCTACCACACAGTACTAATACCCACACTGTGCCCCTTCACAGTAGTTATGACCAACTTTGTGTCGCTTCACAGTAATTATGCTCATCTTTGTGCTCCTTCACGGGAGTTAAACACTCCTTTGTGCCCCTTCACAGTAGTTATGCCCACCTCAGGGTAGTAATCCCCACTTTTGTGCCCCCTCACACTAGTTATGTCCTCCTTGTGGCCCCTCACTGTAGTTATGCCCACCTTTGTGCCTTCTCACAGTAGCTATGCCCACCTTTGTGCCCCGTCACGGTAGTTATGCCCACCTTTGTGCCCCCTCACAGTACTTATGCCCACCTTTGTGCCCCCTCACAGTACTTATGCCCACCTTTGTGCCCCCTCACAGTAGGGACTGGGACTTGTAGTTCTTTCCCTTTATACCTCTCCCATATACTGTTTCCTGATATCCTATAATATTAGTCTGGTCTTAAACCCCCTCCCTTTAATGTCTGATATCCAATATTAACAGATTGGACAAGCTTACTGTCAGATTGATAGGAAAATTAATTAGGCCTCATACACATGGCCGTTGTTTTGGTCTGCATCCGAGCCGGCTTGAATGCGGACCCATTCATTATGAGGTTCAGTAGCAGGAAATGTGTGTATTATGAGGTTCAGTCGAAGAGGTACATATTATGAGGTTGTAAAGCAAATGAGGCATGTATTTTGAGGTTCTGCAGCAGCTGAGGTGTGTGTTATGATATTCTGTAGTAGCTGCAGCTGATGGGGTTGTACTGCAGGATAGGTGTGTATTATGAGGCTCAGTAGAAGGAGAGATATGTATTATGAGGCTCGGTAGCAGGAGAGCTGTGTATTATGATGTTCAGTAGGAGGAGAGATGTGTATTATGAGGCTCAGTAGGAGGAGAGATGTGTATTATGAGGCTCTGTAGCAGGAGAGATGTGTATTATGAGGCTCAGTAGGAGGAGAGATGTGTATTATGATGCTCAGTAGGAGGAGAAATGTGTATTATAAGGCTCAATAGGAGAAGAGATGTGTGTTATGATGTTCAGTTGGAGGAGAGATGTGTATTATGAGTCTCAGTAGGAGGAGAGATGTGTATTATGAGGCTCAGTGGGAGGAGAGATGTGTATTATGAGGCTCAATAGGAGAAGAGATGTGTGTTATGATGTTCAGTTGGAGGAGAGATGTGTTTTATGAGGCTCTGTAGCAGGAGAGATGTGTATTATGAGGCTCTGTAGCAGGAGAGATGTGTATTATGAGGCTCAGTGGAAGGAGAGATGTGTATTATGAGGCTCAATAGGAGAAGAGATGTGTGTTATGATGTTCAGTTGGAGGAGAGATGTGTTTTATGAGACTCAGTAGGAGGAGAGATGTGTATTATGAGGCTCTGTAGCAGGAGAGATGTGTATTATGGGGCTCAGTAGGAGACGATATGTGTATTATGAGGATCAGTAGCAGGAAATATGTGTATTATGGAGCTCAGTAGGAGACGATATGTGTATTATGAGGATCAGTAGCAGGAAAGATGTGTATTATGGGGCTCAGTAGCAGGAGAGGTGTGTATTATTAGGTTTTGTGGCAGTTTTTTTTTTGCTCCAATGCAAAATCTGTAACAGGCACCCTAGCTACCATGTTCCATTTATAATACTAGAGTCTTCTCATGTGGCAGAGGGCACTTTTGGCCACCTCAGGCCCCAAACACACGCCACCTGCTGCCATTTAACCTCACTATAACTATGTCATGGCCAAAGATGTCTCCGTAGCAAACTTTGCAGTTATCGGGAGAATCCATCATGGCAATCTGGGGCAAATGGACAAGAAAAGGAAAGGGAATGACTCCAACAGGAGAAACATCAATTGTGTGTGACTGGATTAAATGCTTATGTTTTCTTTTAAAATATGTTAAAATCTCTTCTATTAGTAAGTAAAGTTGTTTTTTATACTAAGGAAAGGGTGAAACATGCCTAATCTGCTTAGGGCATCAAAATACCTGTTCCCAGCTCTTCATCAATAATAATGGAAGCATCATTGGATCCATGTGCTGCTCCCCTGCACAGACTGAGGTTCTGCTGATCTCCACACCACAGATAAAATCCATCTCTGTCTAATCTGCAAGAAGCTCTAACTGAGACTGTACACTGACTGCATCTTCAAAGAGAGAATGAGTATCTCATTAGAAGATAAAAGGAGGGTCACGGTGACATCCCCCATCATCCATAGATGCTGCTGCCACAGCAGAAGTCACTTATGGCACTGCATCATACTTAATAACAAATAATGGAACGTTTCCTGACAATCATATTTTCTATATGGTAATTAACTGGGGGGGCACAGTCCGACTGCAGGGAGTAGCCCAATATCACCGAATTAACCATCCAGGCTCGATCAAACCTTGTAATTAAATTTAACCATCTCACACTTTTTTGTGCAGAATTGTGGGGTGGTCACAGCTTTATTTAACCATAACAATGTGAACCCTGAAAACACATTTTAACACAACTTGATTTCCAAAGACACATAACCTCCTGTTATGCCGAGCGCTGTAGGCAGCGACGCATGTAGGATTTTCCACTTGTTTCACGGCTACCTTCCGCCAGCTGTGACAATTCTCAAAGAAAGAAAAGAAAAAAACAACACCACGAAACCAAAAAAACGCCAACTAAAGTAAATGATATGCCCAAATCAGGGCGGGCATGTCTTCTGTGCCACTGGTGAGCTCTGCCTTAGCCCCTCCCTCCTGCTCTTATATCTTCTTCCAGGCACTCCCCTGGCTGTGCATTAACCAACCCTTTGCCTGGATTTTTCCGTCAGAGCATTAACCCCTCCAGTGCCTTTCTCCTCTTACCCCTGCAGTCCCAGGCACCTTCGTTATTCACTTTGTTGCCACAAAGACGATATGAGCTTCACGAACATCCCACCATTAAACAGCCACACATTCCCATATCCCCAGTTCTTTCTGACACCCCAATACATGTAAGCTTCCTTATAGAGTGTAGTCTACTATGATCAGGAAATTCTCCTGCAGTATTTCTTATAGCCTGTAAGCTTCTCTGTCTAGGACCCTCTCCTACTGTGGTCTACACAGAGTGTAAGCTCCTATGGTCAGAACTCTACCTCCTGCAGTAATATTTGTAGAGTGTAAGCTCTTATGGTGCTGCTGTTCTCCTATATGGTGTAGATCTATTTGTTAAAGAGTGTAAGCTCTATGGCTAGGACCCTCTCTTTCTATGGTCTTTATAGAGTGAAAGCTCCTATGGCTAGGAACCTATCCTGCTATGGTCTTTATAGAGCAGAAATCAGCAACCTTCAGCACTCCAGCTGTTTGTGAAACTACAACTGCCAGCATGCTCTTTCCACTTGTGTGGGAGTTTAGAGAGCAGCCATGCAAGTGTGCATAATGGGAGATGTAGTTTCACAAAACCTGGAGTGCCAGAGGTTGCTGACCCCTGTTATAGAGTGTAAGCTCCTATGGTCAGAACTCTCCCTCCTGCAGTAATATTTGTAAAGTGTAAGCGCTTATGGTGTAAGTCTCTATAGCTATGACCCTCTCCTGTCTATTCTTTTTTTTTCACAATTCTCTTTTTTATTTAAATCAATGTCATATGCATACATGACATTATAATCCTTTAACAGAGTCATACAAAAACTGGATTACAAATACAGATCAGATGATTACATGCAGACTATACTTAAATCTGAAATAATACCGCAAGGTTGGACAGGGTTGGGTGGGGGGGACAATCTAGACTGTGGGTTTCATATACATTACAATAGTACTAATAAGCTATAGTTCAAAACTTCAAAGCTTCAGGCTCAATACTGCGATTCCTTTTCTCCACTACAAATAAGGTTGGAGGTTAGAGGCTGAGGTTGCTGGTTACTGGAGAGTCTATAAATATTACTCGGCAAGTTTGTTGGCATACTCTTTCCATGTGGACCATAAGCCTAAAAATCTGGAATGTGTCCTATTTGACCAGCTTAACATCTCTTCAAAACAACATATCTGGTTTACTTTTTCTTCCCATTGTGCATGTGTGGGAGTTAGTGTTTGTCTCCAATATATGGGGATAAGGGATTTTGCTGCTGCTAAAAGCAGGGGAGTTAGATTCGTCTTGGTAGGACGGAACTCTTGCTCTGGTTTGGCCAGAAAAATCATTCCTGGTGACAAGGTTAGCTGACTCTCACACACAACACTAATTGTTTGTTGGATTTGTGACCAGAATGGTTTTATTAACGAACAAGTCCACCAAATATGAAGGTAAGTACCCTCTTGTTCACCACAACGCCAACACCTGTTGTCTGAGACCAGGTTGTGCCTCTGCAGGAAATCAGGGGTCCGGTACCATCTACTCAATAGCTTGTAATGATTTTCTCTGAGTCTAACGCAGGTGGAGAATCCTTGTGAATACCTTAAAACGGAGCATATCTCCTCTTGAGACAAAGTAATCCCCAGCTCCTTTTCCCATGTGGATATAAATCTGGGATTATCTTCCCTTCCAGGTGAAGCGAAAGAGCGTACCAAAAAGGACATGGTTCTGGCAGTTTTTGTTGTTGTCAATAAAGCTCTCTCAAACTCAGTAAGTTCTCTACCAACTTCTTTTGGACCACGCCATGGCTTGGATCTTTTTTAAGTGTGCGTAGTGTAGAAAGTTAATACGTACAGGTTGGACTATCTCCTGAAGGTCATTCTGGTCGGGCATTGATCCCTTAGGGAATATCTGTGTCAAAGGGAACTTATTCAAGGCCTGCCAAACTGACGTATAAGGTAAAGTCCCCTTCCCTAGAAATACTGGTAAAAGTCCCGCTGGCATTAATGGAGATGGAGCCGGGGCTAAGTCTGGGCCAACCGCATGCCACACTTCACACATCCCTTGTAGCATGGGGTCACCTCTCCTGTCTATTCTTTATAGAGTGTAAGGTCTTATGGCTATGACCCTCTCCTACTATGGTCTACATAGGGTGTAAGCTCCAATGGTCAGAACTTTCTCTCCTGCTGTAATATTAATAGAGTGCAAGCTCCTATAGTCAGGACTCTGTTCTGTTGTGGGCTTTATGGAGTGTAAACTATTAGATCATGGATCCTCTCTTGCATGCCCTTTATAGAGTGTGAGCTCCTATGATCAGAACTATTCTGGTTTATTGTTTCTAGAGTGTAAGCTCCAATGGTGAGGACACTCTCTTTCTGGATTTTCTATAGAGAGAGCACAGTATGATCCTATAGTCAGGACTCACTCTTGTTGGATTTCTTATTGAGCATGCAGTAAGCTCTGTCCTGCTGTGATCCTTATAGAGTGTAAGCTTCTAAGGTCATGGACCTTCTTGTTCGTGTTATTTCTTACTATGAAGCCCCTTTGATTCATGTATACCATCTTTAAACTATTAAAGGAACACCCCAAAAACTCTAATCCATTCTGCTCTTTGTAGCACAAGAATCGACTGCCCTCTGGAGACCCACAAGTTGAGAGGGAAGAATCACTTAATAAGCAGACCATATAGCAGGGTGGGAGGGATGGCCGGCTGAATTTTTCTTTGCTCCTCGTACTCCTCTATGTTCATTTTATAATTTATTCAATGGAAACATAAATATTCTGTACAATGTCTGAGATTTCCTGCCTGGTTTTCCTGTGTGCTGAACAATGTCATGGTCACTGGATATAATTAGAATCACTGTACATTGTCTGTGAATATTCACTGCAGTGCTGCGTGGGTCTAGTCTTAAAGAACCCACCATATATTCTATCATCAGGGCACCAGAGAGCTGACAATCGAACTAATCTCATAGTGCCAGGGCAATTAGATATACAGAATACACCATAGAGGGCATTATAACAGTAGTTGTATTCTTGTACATAGGGACGGTATTATTTTAGTTATATTCTTATACATAGGGGTAGTATTATAGTAGTTGTATTCCTGTACATAAGGTGGAGTATTATAGCATTTATATTCTTGTACATAAGGGACAGTATTATAGTAGTTATATTCTTGTACATAGGAAGCAGTATTATAGTAGTTATATTCTTGTATATAAGGGGCAGTATTATAATAGTCAGGGACATAGCTAAAGGCTCATGGGTCCTGGTGCAAGAGTTCAGCTTGCCCCCCCCTTTACTCAGCACTGGTGCACCTAGCTTTTCTGCTGCCTGAGGCAAATATTGAACCCCCCATGCCAAATTCTCAATCTAACCCCTTACCTCCAGTGCTACTGTTAAAGGGGTTGTCCTCCTTTTACTACTGATGACCTGATTAATATCAGATCATCCGGGGTCCTCCGGCACCCCCGATGATCAGCTGTTTGAAGAGAGGGCATTGCTCATATGAGAGCTGCTTTCACCGCTCTTTTCACCTGCTCGCCATAGCTATTTGCAGTGATGAGCAGTAAACAGAGCAGAGAAGAAGCAGAAGATCGTACAAAAAAAAAAAAAAAAGCACAACCCCTTTAAAGACATACTTGGAAAACATTACATACAGCACTACAGAACATACAGGTCAAACAGCCCCACATATGTACCTCTTACATCCAATGACTTCTCTTCTCTGATGTAGAGGTTCTGTCTCATCTTCTCCTGTCAGACCAGACCACCATGGTGACTTCTTTCAGCCGCGTCTCATCTCTGCAACAAACAGACATCTTACTTTCCTACTTTTCAATCATCCTCTCACCTTCTCAACATCCCATCCTGCCCCCCCCCCCAATACTGTGTCCACTGTGCTCCCCAATACTATCCTACAGAAACAGGCCCCCTGAAAATTCTGATACCACACAATGCGTCAGTACAAAAATACCCCTTTATATTGTGCTCTAGTACAAAAAATGCTCCCTTCCTTTCAGATCAGACCACCATATAAAACCCTAAATTAGACCCCCCCATCTCAGACCAAACCCCTTTTAGACATCTATGTCAGACCCCATATAAGACCCCAGTTTTAGACCTGAGATCAAACCCCCATTAGACCTCCATGTAAGACCCTGACCCAATATCGGGCCTTAGATAACACCCCCATTAGACCTCCAGACCCCCATATCAGACCTCCACACCTCCAATCAGATCCCCATTAGACCTCCAGACCCCCCAGTGAGACCTCCAGATCCCCCCATTAGACCTCCAGACCCCACCAGTGAGACCTCCAGACCCCCCATTAGACCTCCAGACCCACCCCATTAGACCTCTAGACCCCCAAGTGAGTCCTTCAGACCCCCCATTAGACATCCAGATCCCCCATTAGACCCCCAGACCCCACCAGTGAGACCTCCAAACCCCCCATTACACCTCCAGACCCCCCAAGTGAGTCCTTCAGACCCCCCATTAGACATCCAGATCCCCCATTAGACCCCCAGACCCCACCAGTGAGACCTCCAAACCCCCCATTACACCTCCAGGCCCCACAAGTGAGTCCTTCAGAACCCCCCTATTAGACCTCCAGACCCCTCCAGTGAGACCCTAGTGCCCCCCCCCCCCCGCCCCCGCAGTATATGAGACATTTGCTGGTAGTCCTGACATATCTGTAGTGCAATCCTGGCCTCATATAAAGCGGGATTTAGCAGAGCTGGATTGCGCTCCATAATTACAGAGTGCAGAGTGCTCCAATTAGACCTCCATATCAGACATCAGATCAGACATTAAAATAATAAAGGAACTTACCTCTCCTGCTGCCACTCTCCCGGTCCTGGCTGTCTCCTCTTCCCAGGGTCACCTGACCTCCTGCAGCGTCAGGTCAGAGTTCTCTCTGTACGTCCTGACGCTGCAGGCAGCCAGGACAAGCAGCGCGGGACCTGAGAGGAGCGAACAGGAGGAGGGGTAAATACAGAACAGTGCTACCAGCGCTTCACTCCCCCTCCTCCTACAGGTTAGTGAGCGCTTCCATTATAGAAGTATAAGAGGCAGTATTATAGTAGCTATATTCTTGTACATAAGGGACAGCATTATAGTAGTTATATTCTTGTACATAGGAGGCAGTATTATAGCAGTTATATTCTTGTACATAAGGGACAGTATTATAGAAGTTATATTCTTATACAAAGGAGGCAAAATTATAGTAGTTATATTCTTGTACATAAGGGGCAGTATTGTAGGAGTTATATTCTTGTAAATATGAGGCAATATTATAGCAGTTATATTCTTGTACATAAGGGGCAGTATTATAGTAGTTATATTCTTGTACATAGGAAGCAGTATTATAGTAGTTATATTCTTGTACATAGGAAGTAGTATTATAGTACTAATATTCTTGTACGTAGGGACAGTATTATAGTAGTTATATTCTTGTACATAAGAGGCAGTATTATAGTAGTTATATTCTTGTACATAAGGGGCAGCATTACAGTAGTTATATTCTTGTACATAAGAGGCAGTATTATAGTAGTTATATTCTTGTACATAAGGGGCAGCATTATAGTAGTTATATTCTTGCACTCCTTGGCGCTGCTGGTAAACTTCCTGTTTGATGTAGGTCATGTGACCACTGCAGTCACTAGCTGGCCACAGCTGTGATGTGTCCTCCATGCATCATTTCATTGAGCCACGTGACCTGTGTCAAACATGAAGTTTACCAGCAGGTACTGGAGTTAGGCAGTGGTGGCATGTGAGGGAAGGAGGTGGAACCCAGAAGTGAAGAGCAGTTAAATATGCTTCCCTGCAGGAATGTAATGGGGTAAGGGTCACTAAAGAGGTACAGCCAGTGGGAAGCAGTAGGGGAGAGAGCTTAAAAGAAGGTGTGTGTGCAGACTAAGGACAGATTGGGTGGCTTTAATGATCGCCTTCCATAGTTACACAGTTGAAACGATTGGAAAAAAGACACAGGACCATCAAGTCCAACCTATAATCCTTCCTTAAATTTGGCAATCAGAATAACTGCCTTTGTTACTGCCCTTTGTCTACAAATCTAGTACCTGTCACCTGCAATATTTTTACATTCACAAAAGGCGTCAATGAATCTACCTCTGAGAGTATAATAGTCCCACTGCTCTTACAGTAAAGAATCCACATCTATGTTGATGATGAAACCTTTCTGCTAGACGTAGAGGTTGCCTCCTTGTTACATGCCTAGGTGAAAAAGATCATTATAAAGTTCTCTGTACTGTCCATTCATATATTTTTTATATTGTAATTAGATATCTCCTTAGCTGTCTTTTTCCCAGAAAAAAAACAAATCCAGGTTTGATAACCTGTCTTCTACTGCAAACTGCCCATTCCACTTATAACCCCTGCAATGAAAGCAGTGTGTGTTGATTCTTCGCAGTTGATGGGGACTATAAATCCCATGAACACTTGCTCCTACCTGCCCCTTCAGCTGTAGGAGAAAGAGAAGGTGGAGGAGCTGTTTGGCTGAGCAGGGAATTGTGGGAGATGGTTGAAACAGGAGAAGGGACTGCAGCCATCTTGGGGATACAGAGAGACTGAGAGATCTCCCTTGATATAAATTAAAGGGGTTCTCTGATAATACAATGCACTTACTAATGTATTGTTATTATCCATATTGCTTCCCTTGCCGGCTGGATTAATTTTCGTGTCGTGCTTCCACACTATAGGAAAAAGCGTCAGCCTCTCTGGTGGCCGGGACCATGGGAGACACATAGGCTAGTACTTTTTCCTATAGTCTGCAAGCACGGCCACCACTGATAGATTGCAGGGTGGTTGTATCGAGCAGTGTATAATGTGATGGAAAAATGAATCCAGCCAGCAAAGGAAGCAATATGGATAATAACAATATATTAGTAAGTGGCTCGTATTAACTTTCTCTACATGATAAATGCCACTATGAGACATTCCCTTTAATCCTGTCTACCAGCAGACAGTGCAGAGGTTCATCTCCAGTCCAGACAGCCCCTACCATCCTGTGTGACAGGAGGGAGCCCTGCATCAGAGCAGACAAAAGAGAGGTGCAGCTACAGCCCAGCCTCTGTTATCCCTGTGTGAGAGGAGAGAGCCCAGAAGCTGTGTCACCTACACAGTGCCACAGGATCCCTAAAAGAGATCCTGCTGTGTGTCCCAGGAGGAATTTGCCTGTGATCCCACAGCCACCCAAGCTTCGGGAAACTGCCACCCCTGCTGGTTCACGAACAGGACAAAGTAAGTGCATCAACGCACAGCATGTTCACGGCAACCAGGCTCCAATGCTCAGACTGTGTAAAAAAACAGCCAATTGGGCGAGGTGAGGTGAATGTCTCAGGCGGCAAAGTCCTGGAGATGAGTGGGGGGCAGCATCAGGGCTGAAGGAAATAAGCGCTTCCATTGTGGAAGAGCTCATCTCTCTATATTCAACTGTATCGTCATCCTCAGTGACAGTGATACAGCTGAATGCTGCAGCGGAGCTTAGGTGCAATGTCTCTCTGCCCTGCTGTTCCCTCTGATAGGCTTCAGGCCTAGTGCCTGTAGCCTATCAGAGGTCGGCCCAGAAGGCACAATGACATCATCATTGGAGTGCCTAAGCCTGGCAGTGTACGGCGTGGGACCACATTGCTGACAGCCGCATGGAAGTAAGTATATGTGTTTTTTTTTCATTTGACACTATGCTGTTGGCCAATATGGGAAAGAGGCAAGTGGAGCACAATGGGAGCTTTATATATTGGCACACATTATGGGGGGGAACTATGAGGTAGAGGAGAGAGGAGTACCATGGGGGCATCTACTGGGGGCACTATATAGAGGAATTATATACTGGCACATATGTTGGGGGCACTATGGGGAAAGGAGAGAGAAGCACTATGGGGGCACTATGTGGACATTGACTCTACTGGGGGCATTAAAAGGGGGTATTTGTGTACTGGTACACATTATATGGGGGCATTGTTTGCACTGGCACTCATTATAAGTCTAGAATAGTGTCTGAGGGAGAAATTGTAGGGAGAGGGAGCAAAGACCATGTGCTTCACTCCTAGGCCCCAGCTTCAGGCTTCAGAAGGAGAAAGACCATGGAGTCAAGAAGAAAGAGAATCTGCATGGTAAGGTAACCTGCTGTGACAGTTATTCAGACTTTGCTGCTGTGGAGTGATTACAGTTAAGATACCCTAAATACTTGGACAATTGTAGTCATTTAAAGCTGCACATTGCAGTGCATATTGCTGACATAATACAGTACAGTCTTTAGCCAGGGATTCTAGTAAAAGAAACTTTATCAAGCTAGCATATAGAGAGTACCTTGATTCACAACTTTGCCAGCCTCCATACCTCATTATCTGTCCAAAGAATTTGCACTGTGTCCAGATTATTGTTGGATGTTCTACAATGCATTTTTGCACTAAAAAGAGATGTTTATTCTTCCACCTCTGGCCTGGTATTCTGACTCCAATTAAACCATACGCAGGCCATTGCACTGCATGCCCTGCCTTGCAACCAGTCAACATGACAGCACCTCAACTACCATCAAGCAGGAAACACCAGCATCAAGGTGTGCCCGAGGAAAGAAAGGGTGCCCCCTCCTTACTTTGCACTGACCCTAGGGAGTAACGGTGAGAGAACAGCCACTGTGATAGACTGTGTGATAAGCGGAGTCTCTACCACTTCCATCCTCCACTCCGGCTCCTCAAGTTCTTGCTGCATATACACTATACATATAGATATCCATGTGCTTCTGCTCGCAGGTGATCATCTCGTCTATACCAACCAGCCTGTATATAGTGTATGTTTGGATGCCAGATGCCTCTTGCAGAACATTCTGTTCCTGGCTGATGCTGGATTAGTGTCCAGGGAATATGTTGTACAAGAAACGATCCCTTAAAATATGATGTTAGTGAGATCTGTCACCTTTGCTTCAAATAAACTGCCACAGACAGGCCAGGAGAGGACGATGGGAAAGTAAACTGTGCGGGCTACGGCAGGTGTCGCTGATGGCCGAGCTGCCTCACAATGTCGAGACAGAATGCACTGGCACCACAGGGGATAGCGCAAATATTTACAGCCATCTCCACAGAAACTGCACAAACAATGTGTGGGTGTGGGGGGTATAGTTTTAGCTTTACTACTTAGTAGTAAGAACCACGGTCACATGACCTTGAACCCCCAGATTCCAATGACATCTGCATATGAAGGAAAGAAACTGTGGATGTCAATTATCCTGAAAATCAAAATACGTTCCCTGCACGATCCATAGAAAATGATGGAACTTACTAAACTGTAGCTAAGGACCTTAAAGGGCTCCATGCAATTAAAGAGGACCTTTCATGTGTCCAGACTCTGTTAACTAAGTACAAGGTGATGTAGGGCATGTGGGATGGAGGTCAGAGCACAATTTTCTCCGGGCGCGGCCCCGTTTGCCCGCTGTGCCCCTGTAAAATTATCGCGCGTGCTATGCTAATGCATAGCATCGGAACAGGGAGGAGGAGACGCCAGAGTTTCTCAATGTCTCCTTCTCTCTGGCTGTAGCGCTGTCCAATCACAGCGGAGAGCGTCACAGCCAGGGAGAAGCATAGTATGCGCGAGAATTTTACAGGGGCACAGCGGCCGAACGGAGCGACACCCTGAAAAAATTGTAAGTGCTCTGACCTCCACCCCACATGCCCTACATAACCTTGTACTGAGTTAACAGAGTCTGGACCCATGAAGATCCTCTTTAAGGAATGATGCTGCCTAAGGTGACAATCAACCCTAAAATGTTTTACAATAGATTGTTACTCTGCACAGGGTTCTATTATCTGCTGTACAGTAGACTGCATCTCCTTGTTACACATTATTCTATTATCTGCTATACAGTAGACTCCCTCTTCTTGTTACATATTACTCTATTATCTGCTGTACAGTAGACTCCCTCTCCTTGTTACACATTATTCTATTATCTACTATACAGTAGACTGCCTCTCCTTGTTACACATTATTCTATTATCTGCTATACAGTAGACTGCCTCTCCTTGTTACATATTACTCTATTATCTGCTATACAGTAGACTGCCTCTCCTTGTTACATATTACTCTATTATCTGCTATACAGTAGACTGCCTCTCCTTGTTACATATTACTCTATTATCTGCTATACAGTAGACTGCCTCTCCTTGTTACTCATTATTCTATTATCTGCTATACAGTAGACTGCCTCTCTTTGTTACACATTATTCTATTATCTGCTATACAGTAGACTCCCTCTCTTTGTTACACATTATTCTATTATCTGCTGTACAGTAGACTGCCTCTCCTTGTTACATATTACTCTATTATCTGCTATACAGTAGACTGCCTCTCCTTGTTACATATTACTCTATTATCTGCTGTACAATAGACTCCCTCTCTTTGCTACACATTATTCTATTATCTGCTATACAGTAGACTCCCTCTCTTTGTTACACATTATTCTATTATCTGCTATACAGTAGACTGCCTCTCCTTGTTACACATTATTTTATTATCTTCTGTACTGTAGACTGCATCTCCTTGTTATACATTACTCTATTATCTGCTGTACTGTAGACTGCTCCACCTCGTTACACATTAGGGTACTTTCACACTAGTGTTATTGCTGGATCTGGCAGGGTTCAGCAATAACGCTTCCGTTACTGATAATACAACCATATGCATCCGTAATGAACGGATCCGGTTGTATTATCTTTAACATCACTGGGACGGATCCGTCATGAACGCCATTGAAAGTCAATGGAGGATCCGTCCCCATTGACCGTCTTGGTTCAGATCCCAAGACTGGAGAGCAAACCGGAGCATGTTGCGGCTTGATCTCCGGTCTGGAGACGCAAGTGAACTGAACGGAATGCATTTAGGAGCATTCCGTTCTCTTCAGTTCAGTTTTGTTCCCATTGACAATGAATGGGGGCAAAACTGAAGCGTTTTTTTCTGGTATTGAGCCCCTATGATGGAACTCAATACCAGAAAAAGGCAACGCTAGTGTGAAACTAGCCTTATTCTATTATCTTCTGTACTGTAGACTGCCTCTCCTTGTTTTACATCACTCTATTATGTGCTGTACAGTAGACTGCCTCTCCTTCTGATAGATCACTCTATTATCTGCTATATGGTAGACTGCATCTCCTTGTTACACATTATTCTATTATCTGCTGTACAGTAGACTGCCTCTCCTTCTTATACATTATTCTTTTATATGCTGTACTATAGATTGTCTCTCCTTGTTATGCATCACTCTATTATGTGCTGTACAGTAGACTGTCTCTCCTTGTTACACATTCTTTTATTATCTGCTGTACAGTAGACTGTCTCTCCTTGTTACACATTCTTTTAATATCTGCTGTACAGTAGACTGTCTCTCCTTGTTACACATTCTTTTAATATCTGCTGTACAGTAGACTGTCTCTTCTTGTTATACATTATCTGCTATACGGTAGACCGCTTCTCCTTGTTACACAATATTCTATTATCTACTGTACAGTAGACTGCCTTTCCTTGTTATACATTATTCTATTATCTGCTGTACAGTAGACTGCCTCTCCTTGCTACCCATTGATATATTATCTGCTGTACAGTAGACCACCTTTCATTTATTGTATTGTTTGGTGAATTTTCACGAAATCTCCAATTTCATCTGCCCTGGAATGTGGTCATGGGACCTCATCCTCATCTCATCTAGCCTCCTGACGAAGCCAAGGCGAAACACATGTTGAGGTGTGTTCTTGGACCTCTTCCACCACGCTCCCTCAAACATGTCCACAGGTTGGTTATTGTCCTGACCTCGGTTTTTGTTATATTTATTTGGGATTCTTTCTTTTTCCTTTATATTTCTCCTGGTCCTACAGCGACTTAGGGCTGGTTAACCCTTTGAGTGGGTATGTTACTTCATCCCCTCTGTGGCATTAGGTTTGCTATGTACATTTGTTATAATTATTTCCTGATATTATTTGTATTGATACAGGTTTACCTACCTTTGTGTTAAGTACATGTATTTCCATCTTTTGTGGGAGCTATCTGGGTGCTTTGGGATCCATACTCAGTTTGGCATTTGTGGACATTGCTCTATATCTAGATGATTTGTCCCCATTTTACATGATTCATGTCTGCATATTTATTTATATATGCAGCAATAAGGAATATAATATTTTTTATATACAAGGTGCTTACTTTTTCCCTGTTATAGGGTTTTGTATAGGTTGTTGGTCACCGGAGCGGGTTGTGTAATATTGTTTTTTGAGGCTTATTTGTTTTGGTTTCTTTTCATGTGACCTCATCTGGTCTGGTCTCTGTAAATTCCTGTGATGTCATGTCCATTTGTCTCTTTCCTGGTGTTCTGGTCTCTACAGTGTCCTGAAGTGTGAGTGTCCATCTAATTGGCACGGTTGGGCCAAAGGCAGGTCCCTCAGATCCTCTGTCTTTTCCGTAAAGCTGTGAAGTGTCTGTGCATGAGGCAGACATTCCCCTTCTTAAAGGTGTTGTACCACAAAAAATATTCTACATTTATCAAACCAACACCTCAATCTGAATACTTTTGTAATTGCATGTAATTAAAAATTTTGTATAGCCACCGAGTTATTCAATATAATGTATCTGTATAGCACTACCTGCTCTTTGTTCTTTTCCTTATTTTTGTCCTCCTCTCTAAGGTGGTCGCATGTGCTCAGTTTAAATCTTCAATTGCCACCAGCGATATCTTTCTGTTACAAGTTGTGGCGGTTACAGAGAAAGTGCTACAGCAGAAACAACACACCTCCTGAGAAAGGACATGCCCCGTGAGCTGTCAGACTGGAGGTAATATAGCAGAGCAATTGGAGCAGTGAATGGGGAGATCTCTGGATCCATGTGAGGTACAGGACTGGTTCTTGTTGTCATGTACTATATGATGTCTGATTTTCATTTTTTACATAAATCATGGCATAACCCCTTTAAAAGACATTGGACCAGAGAGACCTGCCTTCTCTCCTCCCTTGCTAATTGGATGGGTGTTCATGCAGCAGGACACTGAAAAGAGTGGAAGGCCAGACTGCGAAGTGAACAGATGTCACCGTACAGACATCAGAGTGGATGGGGTCATATGACTACATTTTGGAGCAGGTGAAATTGGCAATACAGGTAAATACACTGCATTACAAAGCTAAAGATCGCTAAACAATAGGATTAATAAAAGGTGACTGATTCAAACTGGATTGCAAATCCCTTTTAATTATGATGGATAATTGACTGCGTTCTCCATGTTGCACATCTGCAATATAATAGACTGCCTCGCCTTGTGGCACACTCATGCATTATCTGTCATGCTGTATAATACAGTGTCTCTCATTGTGACACACTCATGCATTATCTGTCATGCTGTATAATACAGTGTCTCTCATTGTGGCACACTCATGCATTATCTGTCATGCTGTATAATACAGTGTCTCTCATTGTGGCACACATGCATTATCTGTCATGCTGTATAATACAGTGTCTCTCATTGTAACACACTCATGCATTATCTGTCATGCTGTATAATACAGTGTCTCTCATTGTGGCACACATGCATTATCTGTCATGCTGTATAATACAGTGTCTCTCATTATGTCACGCTTGTGCATTATCTGTCATATAACCGACTGTACCTCCATGCTGCATTGGCTTTAGGTTCCTCCCGCTCAAGCAGCAAGGGGCAAAAGATTACTCAAGAAAATTTAGAGAAATCAAGGCAAGGAGGTAAAGGCACCAAAAAATGATGTTCTGTGCTGTTTGTGAACTGAGAGGCAGTCTTGGGGGAGATGCAGAAAAATTTAGATTGGTAAATTATAGCCCAAGTCTTGATTCAGACAGCCAGAATTGTGGGCATATTTTAGGGTATATCTTAAAACTGCAATTCCCTGCCCAAAAGCAGGTTTCATAACACAAACCTATTGCATCATGTGCATATATGATAGTGTACGTTCAGATCATTAAATTCATAGTTGTCTGGGAATTGTGTCTATAAAACGGACACTAAAAACCTCCCATATTCCAGCTGTCTGAATTATACTTATGTTATAGTAATTTATATATAAGATGTGAGCAGTGAAAATAAAGTCCAAGAATTGTGAGCAGCACAGCAGAAAGGCTTGTGACGGGGTGACAGCGGCTATGGAGGCAATTCCAGCATCCAAAAAGGTAAAAAAAAAATTCCACGGCACTCCCAAAAAATAAATTAAATAAAATGTGCTTTAATCACCAGACCGCAATGTTTCAGTCCTCTTACTGGGACTTTTCTCAAGTAGTGACAAAATACAATGGTGCTCAGTGTATATAAATAGAGTTAACAAAGTAATTGATTAATTGACATCATTTAGAATTAAATTGTGAAAAAACATGATTTTTACAAAAGAATTCATTTCATAAAGTGTACATAATTATAGATCATCAATGTCTGTCATGATTGGTATTCTCATCTAAATAAAAAGATATTCTCCAGTGCTCCAACAATTAATATTGGTTCATAATTCGTAATGATATAAAGTGGATATAATGTGTAGTGCACAGGTGTAAGTTAAAAACAATTAAAATTATCCAAGTATAACAGGTGGCTCTTGGCGTGGTGCTCAACCACCTTCGCATGCGCAATGTGCATATCCACTCACTCCGCAGTCGTGGAGTGCATCTCTGGAGTGCACACGTGACTTCCAGGTCCCCATCACATGATCAGGTTATCCGTGAAGCACAAATGCACCGCAAGCTTAGCTATGGTAACTAAAACCATGTGAGGACAGGATTGATCACATGAAATAACTTTTTTTTTTTTTTTTAAAACTCTGATAATTTAAATCAAGAGATCAAATATAGTAGGCTAATAGGTAGTAGGGAAGATAGGATAGAGTATATAAAAATGAATTATTAAAGTGGATTACGGAATCCTCCATACCCGCTCTCATCTTCAAATATGGCCGTGGTATGTCAGAGTGCAGCACTAGTTACTCCATATCTGGAGACCAGACACCGAATATAACAATGCAATGCAAATCCCATTTCCAGTACCACAATTTTTTGATTAAAAAGGTAAATCATAGGAGGGGTGCTCTAATAAATCATGGAATAATTAGTGGTTTATCCCATGATTTATTAGAGCACCCCTCCCATGATTGTTGTCATGTAAGGGGGCTGGCACTTGTCTTCACTTTATAAAAAATGTTTCAGCTTCCTTCACCTTATGTATATAGACTTGAATTAACCCATTGGTTGCAGTGTAATCTAGCAGCAATGGGTTCAGGGTCCATATCTAGCCATGTTCACTGGGGATTTCCTCCCACTCACTAAACGCATCTGCATCAGTGAATTCACTTTGTATGAAACTGGACCCAGTATGTCTGATATCTTCATCCTTGAGACTTCAGCTTCCAAGGAGGCAACTCTATTACCAGAGGATCCCTGAGAGAAAGAGAGAGATTGATCCAGATTGTGCAAGCTTCAGACAGCCAAATATTTGCTTGTGTATGACACAAAGTCTTTGCTGCTGTTGAAAGCATCATTGTCTGAAGCACGTACCACACTTTGAGGTGAACTGACCGCCCGTATCTAAAGTTTCTGCCCCTGAACTGCAGAAGGAGTTGATAAAGACAGTATAGCATGCCTGTGGTTATCTTGGGAAGATAGCAAAGTGCTTAGAGTCGGATTCAAGGAGTACTACAACTACCAAAATTGTTTTTTGCCTCTATGCTGCTATTGAGAGAAGATTGCATTGTGATATACTTTGGAACTGTGCTTTTAGCTGCTATATGTACTACTACTACTACTACTACTACTACTACTACTACTACTACTACTCTACCATCAACTCAGTAAAGAGACTTTTATTTATTGCAACCTGCAGCCTGGTTATTTCCTCACCATCCTCCTGCCAATTAATCAGTAGTCCTGCCTTGTACCTAGCCAAACATCCTCCATCAAGGGCATCCTAGCTACCATCAGGCAGGAGTCTTAATACTAGGCTGTTCCCCAAAGGAAGAAAGGAGGTGCCCTCCACCCACTGCATGGCCCCCAGGCAGACTAGCACCTTGAACTCTGAGTACTCCTACAACCCCTCTCTGGACCACAACTCCCATCCTGCTTGACCTGTGCCTCCCCTCTGGGTCGCTGCAATATTTTTTAGATGGGGGGGGGTCACATAATTATTGCATATGAACATATTACAAGTATCCCTATATCATCCCTTTCTCTCTATTTTATACATGGGGCAGGGTGTTCGTATGCGCAGCATCCACATCTCTGACACGTCCGAGACATTACACAGATTGTAAGTTCTGCCGTCCTGTAACGTGAGCGCGACCGCCCAATCCTCACTAATTACCGCTGGAGCCCGGGGCGACTTTTTATTACTGTTTGCTGTAAAATAAACTTGTCTGGCGGGTTGGGAAACAGATGGATCTGCGTGTGACACATTGTGAAACTGCAGGATATTTATAGATGCTGATTCTAGTCCCAGCGTACCAGAGGGAATAAATTATGTGTGTAAACTGTACATGAGGATATAAAAGAGCAAATAGAAAGGAATCGCAGGTGAGAGCGGAGGAGCTGTGGAGACAGTTATCACAGGTGAAAAAGGGGGAGGATATGGAGATTGATCTCACACGTGAGAGAGGAGTAGATGTGGAGACAGATATCACAGGTGAGAGAAGAGAAGATGTGGAGTCAGGCATCACAGATGAGAAAGGACGAGATAAAGAGACAGGTATCACAGGTGAGAGAAGTGGAGGATATAGTGACATATCACAGTTAAGAGAGGCGTAGATGTAAAAATAGTTATCAGAGAAAAGAGGGCATGAAAAAAGGTGTCACGGAGAGAAGAAGATGTGGAGACAGGTATCACAGGTGATAGGAGAGGGTATATGGAGATCACTGGTTAGAGGAGGAACTGTGATGACAGGTATCACAGGTGAGTGAGAAGGAGTTCTTGAGACAGGTGCCACAGGTAAGACAGAAGAATATGGAGACAGGAATCACAGGTGAGCAAGTAAGTAATGTGGAAACAGATATCATGTAAGAGAACAAGATATGGATACAGTGCCTTGCAAAAGTATTTGGACCCCTGGAACTTTTCAACCTTTTGCCACATTTCAGGCTTCAAACAAAAAGATATAACATTTTAAATTTTTGGTGAAGAATCAACAACAAGTGGGTCACAATTGTGAAGTGGAATGAAATTTAATAGATCATTTAAACTTTTTTTGTAATAATAAATCAGAAACGTGGGGCGTGCAAAATTATTTGGCCCCCTTGCATTAATACTTTGTTGCACCACCTTTTGCTGCGATTACAGCTGCAGTGGCTTGGGGTATGTCTCTATCAGTTTTGCACATCTAGAGACTGAAATTCTTGCCCATTCTTCCTTGGAAAACAACTTGAGCTCTTTGAGGTTGGATGGAGAGCGTTTGTGAACAGCAGTTTTCAGCTCTTTCCACATATTCTCAATTGGATTCAGGTCTGGACTTTGACTTGGCCATTCTAAGACCTGGATATGTTTATTTTTGAACCATTCCATTGTAGATTTTGCTTTATGTTTGGGATCATTGTCTTGTTGGAAGATAAATCTCCGTCCTAGTCTCAGGTCTTTTGCAGACTCCAACAGGTTTTCATCCAGAATGGTCCTGTATTTGGCTCCATCCATCTTCCCATCAAATGTAACCATCTTCGCTGTCCCTGCTGATGAAAAGCAGGCCCAAACCAGGATGCTGCCACCACCATGTTTGACAGTGGGGATGGTGTGTTCAGGGTGATGAGCTGTGTTGCTTTTATGCCAAACATATAGTTTTGCATTGTTTCCAAAAAGTTTGATTTTGGTTTCATCTGACCAGAGCACCTTTTTCCACATATTTGGTGTGTCTCCCAGGTGGCTTGTGGCAAACTGTAAACAAGACTTTTTATGGATATCTTTGATAAATGGCTTTCTTCTTGCCACTCTTCCATAAAGGCCAGATTTGTGAAGTGTTCGACTGATTGTTGTCCTATGGACAGACTCTCCCACCTCAGCTGTAGATCTCTGCAGTTCATCCAGAGTGATCATGGGCCTCTTGGCTGCATCTCTGATCAGTCTTCTCCTTGTTTGAGATGAAAGTTTAGAGGGATGGCCGGGTCTTGGTAGATTTGAAGAGGTCTGATACTCCTTCCATTTCAATATGATCGCTTGCACAGTGCTCCTTGGGATGTTTAAAGCTTGGGAAATCTTTTGGTATCCAAATCCGACTTTAAACTTCTCCACAACAGTATCACGAACCTGCCTGATGTGTTCCTTGGTCTTCATGATGCTCTCTGTGCTTTAACCAGAACCCTGAGACTATCACAGAGCAGGTGCATTTATACGGAGACTTGATTACACACAGGTGGATTCTATTTATCTTCATCAGTCATTTAGGACAACATTGGATCATTCAGAGATCCTCAATGAACTTCTGGAGTGAGTTTTCTGAACTGAAAGTAAATGGGCCGAATAATTTTGCACGCCCCACTTTTCAGTTTTATTATTACAAAAAAAGTTTAAATGATCCAATAAATTTCGTTCCACTTCACAATTGTGACCCACTTGTTGTTGATTCTTCACCAAAAATTTAAAATGTTAAATCTTTTTGTTTGAAGCCTGAAATGTGGCAAACGGTTGAAAAGTTCCAGGGGACCGAATACTTTGACAAGGCACTGTATATTAAAGTTAAGAAACGAGGAGGATATGGAGGCAGGTATCACATGTAAGAGAGAAGGAGCATATGGAGACATGTATAACAGGTGTGAGTGGAGGGGGATATGGAGACATGTATCATAAATGATAATGAAGGAGAAGTGGAGACGGATATCACAGGAGAAAGTGGAGGGGGTGTGGAGACAGCTTTCACAGATGAGAAAGTTGGAGCTGTGGAGAAAGGTATCATAGGTGAGAGAGGAGGAGCTGTGGAGACAGGTATCACAAGTGAGAGAAGGATGATATGGAGACATGTATCATAGATGATAGTTGAAGGAGATGTGGAACAGATATCACAGGTGAGAGATGAGGAGCTGGTGACACAAGTATCACAGGTAAGAGAGGAGAATGATGTGGAGACAGGTATTACCAGTGATAGAGGAGATACTGTATGGAGACAAGGATCACAGGTGAGAGAGTAAGAGGTGTGGTGACAGGTATCATAGTTGGTGACAGGCATTACATGTAAGCATGGAGGATTTGTGTAGACAGGTATCACAGGTAATAGAGAAGAATGATATGGAGACAAGTATCACTGGTGAGAGGTGGAGCTGTGGAGACAGAAATCACAGGAGAGCAAGGAGAAAGTGTGGAAACATCACAGATGAAAGAGCAGATGTGGAGACCACAGAGATCACGAGGACAGAGGAATACCTGTGGCGAAGGCTGTCACAGGTGAGTAAGAAGGAGTTGAAGAAACAGGTAACACAGGTGTCAGCTGAGAAAAATATGGGGACAGGTATCACATGTTAGCAAGGAAGAAATGTGGACACAGATGTATCACAGGTAAGAGGAGGAGGATATTAAGACAGATTTCAAGGTGAGAGAGAAGGAGGGTATGGACACCGGTAACAAGTAAAAAGGAGGATATGAGAGCTTTCACAGGTGGGAGAGAAAGATGATATGGAGAAATCTATAACAGGTAGGGGAGAAGGAGGATTTGGAGGCAAGTATCACAGGTGAGAGACAAATAGCATATGGGGAAAGAGAGGAATCACATGTAAGAAAGGAAGATGATTTGGAAATGGGTATCATAAGTAAGAGAGAAGAATGAGACAGATATGGCAGGTGAGAGAGGTGACAGACAGTAAAGATAGGTACCATGGTTAATAAAAAAAAGAGGACTCTTGCCAGTAGACTGCACCCTACAGAACCTTCCTGTTTAAATATATATAATGTAGGGACAGTGATGTTCTCACATTTGTCAGGTATTTGCGCTGTTCATTGTCAGAGGGTCTCAGTGTCTGGGGGTTTTGGCTTTTTCCGCTCTGTGACACCAGGAAAACTTCCTATATGGAAACTGTTATGATTAGATAATGACTCAAAATATTAGTCCAGAGGAGAAGACTTCCTGTCCAGACTCCACTTCACACACTACATCACACTGTGCTGCTCTGCTGGATTTTTTTTATATTGTATTTTTTTTATTTTTACACACTAACATATTCCACAATGCTTTGCAGACATTAGCATCAAGCTGTCTCCAATGGGGCTCACAATCCAAGTTCACTATAAATATGTCTTGGGAGTGTGGGAGGAAACTGGAGTACCCAGAGGAAACCTATGCAAACAAGGGGGGAACATACAAACTCCGTGCATATGTTGTCCTGGGTGGAATTCAAACCTCGGACCCCAGCAATGCAAGGCACCAGTGCTAACCACTGAGCCACCGTTCTGCCCTGACTCTGGATTGAAAATGAGATGTGGGGAAGGGAGCACAACAGAAAGAAGAAGAGGAAGAGCATCAAAGAATGTAAAAATGGAGCACATCATCTTATCCCAAGTGTCAGCATGTCATTGTCCTATACCCCAAGTGTCAGCATGTCACTGTTCTATACCTCAAGTATCAGCATGTCATTCTCCTATACCACAAGTGTCAGCTTGTCATTGTCCTAGACCCCAAGTGTCAGCTTGTCATTGTCCTATACCCAAGTGTCAGCTTGTCATTGTCCTATACCCCAAGTGTCAGTGTGTCATTGTCTTATACCCCCAAGTGTCAGCATGCCATTGTCCTATACCTCAAGTGTCAGCTTGTCATTGTCCTATAACTCAAGTGTCAGTGTGTCATTTTCCTGTACCCCAAGTGTCAGCATTTTATTGTTCTGTACAAGTGTCAACATGTCATTGTCCTATACCCCAAGTGTCAGCTTGTCATTGTCCTATACCTCACGTGTCAGTGTTTCATTGTCTTATACCCCCAAGTGTCAGCTTGTCATTGTCCTATACCTCACGTGTCAGTGTTTCATTGTCTTATACCCCCAAGTGTCAGCATGTCATTGTTCTGTACCTCAAGTTTCAGTGTGTCATTGTCATATAGCCCAAGTGTCAGCATGTCATTGTCCTATACTCCAAGTGTCAGCATGCCATTGTCCTGTACCCCAATTGTCTGCATGTCATTGTCCTATGATGTTATAGGTTTTGTGTGGGTGTTAATCAGGAGGTCTTGAGTGCAGTAGTCGGTGCATGGTGCTGAAGTCTATAACTATACCAGATGTAGAAAATAAACAAGTCTCTCTTTACTAAAGTGCAGAATGGGATTCGTAGTACATCCTATGATATCAAGGCACAGTTACAAGGCAAGTCAAAGTGTAGTCTCTTCCCAGTAGCTGTACATAGGCAAACAACAATGATGATAACAGGAATAGTAGTTCCAGAGTTCCTACTGTGGTAAGCGTCACAGACTACAAACTATCCACACATGCAGCAAGAAAGTGTGCTAGGCACAAGAGACTATAGACCAGTGATGGTAAACCTTTTATAGGCCGAGTGCCCAAATTGCAACCCAAAACCCACTTATTTATTGCAAAGTGCCAACACGGCAATTTAACCTGCCTACCAATATAGTATATCTTCCGTGTACTTTATCATTTAGCTATAAAAGCCTGCCTTTAGCTATAATGTGTTGCCTGTGCTGTCCATAGAGTACCCTGTGCTGATGAATGGCAGGAAAAGTCTAAGGTATATTGGTACACCATAGACCTTTTCCAGGGGGCGGGTGCCCACAGAGAGGGCGCTGAGTGCCGCCTCTGGCACCCGTGCCATAGGTTCGCCACCACTGCTATAGACCATCCACACATGCAGCAAGAAAGTGAGCTAGGCACAAGAGACTATAGACCATCCACACACAGCAAGAAACTACTACAAACCATTCATATGCAAAAAGTCTCACAATCAGCAGTGCAATTTCCTGACTAAGGGGTGCAAATCGTCAAATGGTCAGCCAATCTGTTATAAAAGTGTGAAAGGTGCTGTCAACAGTTAAACCTTCCACAAGCAGCTAAGTGTATAGCTATAAACAGCGTATACCTTGCTAACATGCATGGCCTTGTGATCCTGCATAGTCTATGAAGGTCTTCTCCAGCTTTCCCTTTTTGGAGGGATTGTTCTCTCAACAGGAATTATGTTTCTCATGGAGATGAACTGGCTTCTGCCCTGAATGGCAGGCACAGCTAAAAACTCTGCAGTGGCTAATGAAATACTAACTAGGAAACTTCTCCCAAAGAGGGGAAAGCTAATTCCCTCCGCTGAGTCATGACATAACTAACTAAACAGTGCCACCTACAGACAGTTTTTGGGAATACAGAGCATATTAGAAAGCATGAACAGATTAAATAACATCAAATCAAGAACTTGCATTTACCCTGTCCTGGGGTACTGTACCCCAAATGTCAGTGTGTCATTGTACTTCCCCCAAGTTTCAGTGTGTCCTGTCTCCAAAGTGTCACTGAGGTTATGCCCTGTTTGTCATGGTTAGTAGTACTTTGTATCAGTTATAGATTTCTGGATGACTATGAGGCTCTGAGACACGTCGTTTGTATACCTGGCCCCAATCTGGTAGAAAACAGTTAAAAGTCATCAGAGAAACGACGAGCAGCAAGTCTGCGGAGACAATTTCTAGGTCAGAATCTGCTGCTGCCTCCACAGACCGTAATCTCCACCTAATCCCCATCAGTGTAATCAGGGGGGCATTTACTACAATCAGGTTCATGAAGTGTTCACCCTGAGGGTGGGAGATTCCAGTCATCGACAAATACAATGGAAACGAAGGTCTTGCTTAACGAGGATGATGATCATGCTGTCAATTTACATAGCATCATATCATTGTTCTGTATGTTCCCCACTGCTATGGGTCACCCAGTAGCCAAATCCCCATCTTAACCCCCTCTTCAAAATTACAGCTGTGCTGTCTGTACATAAGACTGTACTGTGCTCCGACCTCTCCGAATCCCCTTCATCATCCATGACTTACACAGAGTTGTCTTCGTCATGCATAGGAGTCTGGCTGCCAGATATTCTCAACACAAGGTTCTAGTGTGTGCTCTGCTGAGGCAAATTGGGGACCAAGGGTCCTTTTATGATCCCCTTTTATACACTCTGGTTTCTTACATTGATCTCACAGTCTAGTTTAGATAGAATATGGGTGATCCAGAGAGATAAAAATGACACCTAAAACCTCCCATCACTATTATCTGCACCTAGACCTTCTATAATTATTAGCTTTACCTAGAGCCTTTTATCATTATAGCTACACCTAAAACCTATCATTACTAGAAGCACCTAGAACCTTCTAAAATTATTAGCTTTATCTCAGACCTTCGATCATTAGCTTCTTCTAGAACCTTCTATCATTATAGCTACACCTAAAACCTTCTATCATCATTAGCAAGACCTAAAACCATTACTAGCAGCACCTAGGTCCTTCTATATTTATTAGCTCTTCCTAGAACCTTCTTTCATTATAGCTACACCTAAAAACGTCTATCATTAATAGTTTCACCCAGAACCTTCTAGCATTATTATCAGCACCTAGGTCCTTCTATCATCATTAGGGCTCATGCAGATGAACGTGTGCCACCCGTTCCGTGCACTGGGGACCGCAAATGTGGTCTCCAATGAATGGGCACCATCTGTGTGAATGGGTTCGTGATCCATCTGCACCACAAAAAAATAGAACAAGCACTCCATAGTGCATCCGTGGGGTTCTGTGGCTCTGTTCTGGTGCAAGTGAATGGGTTCACATTTATGATGCGGTCCACAAGCGGCCAGTGCCCGTATATTGCGGACCCGCTGTTTGCGGGCTGCAATACGGGCACCAGCCAAAAACGGTAGTGTGCATGAGCCCTTAGCTTTGCCTATAAACTCCTATCATAGCTACACCTAAAACCTTCTATCATTATTAGTTTCACCTAGAACCTTCTATCATTATTAGCTGCACCTATCATTCGTTTCATCTATCATTATTGCCATTACATAGAACTCATTATCATCATTAGTAACAGTACGTGTTTATCATTTTGGGTCTTTTGTGCTATGTGCTATTAAATGGGGGCCCTAGTGGCCATAGGTAATGCCTGTTTTTACTACAAATTCCCAGGCAGCACCTTGACTTGCAACCTGAAACAATTTCCAGGTGCCACAGACAATAAGAAGTAAATTACAAGAGCTACCTAATGCTGCTAATCATCATGTATAATAGCACCCTTAGGCTACTTTCACACTAGCGTTTTTAAATTCCGGTATTGAGTTCCGTTATAGGGGCTCAATACCGGAAAAAAACGCTTCAGTTTTGTCCCCATTCATTGTCAATGGGGACAAAACTGAACTGAAGACAACGGAATGCTCCTGAAAGCATTCCGTTCCGTCTTCAGACCGGAGGACAAACCGCAGCATGCTGCGGTTTGCTCTCCGGTCCAGGCATCCGCACCAAGACGGATCCGGAATGACCCCCAATGCAAGTCAATGGGGACGGATCCGTTTGGTGTGGACACACCAGTAATCCGGATCTGTCCTCCATTGATTCCAATGGGGGTCCATTCCGGATCCGGCATACATACACACAGACATACATACAAACAAACATACAGACATACATACAAACATACAGACATACATACATACTCACATACTCCCGGGACGCCGGCAGAACGTATTCACGCGCCTCCTGCGCGCTGCGATGACATTTCCCCACTGCGCCCAGCAGAGGGCGCTGTGGGGAATCGTCATCACTGCGCGCAGGAGGCGCGTGAAGACGTTCTGCCGGCGTCCCTGGAGTATGTGAGTATGTATGTATGTCTGTATGTCTGTATGTTTGTTGTATGTATGTCTGTGTCTTGTTTTAATGTGTGTGTCATGTGTGGGGCCGGAGCGCTGCTCCGGCTCCACACATGTATAGCGTTAGCACGGATCCGTTGGCACCCTTTAGGTGCCGGATCCGTGCTAACGCTAGTGTGAAAGTAGCCTTACCTACACTTAGGACCTTCTATAATTACCAACACCTAGATCATTTTGTTAGTAGCTCCAGTCAGGGGCGTAGCTATAGGGGGTGCAGAGGTAGCAGTCGCTACCGGGCCCAGGAGCCTTAGGGGGCCCAAAGACCCTTGTGCTACATAAGAGAAACACAAAGAACTGAGGGAATGGGGGCCCAAGCTGAACTCTTGCACCAGGGCCCACGAGCCGTTAGCTACGCCCCTGGCTCCAGTCCATGTCCTTGCATGTTTTTGTGAAGAACCTTACACATGTCAGAATGGAGCTGAAGCTGCTCAATGCATGTGTCAGGTTATGTGTTTGATGGGTTTGGGGGTGACCCCACATTCCAGATGATGACATCACACAGGCTAGAAAGAGTCTAATGTCCTATTATGGACCATATGTCCAGGATCTCTCACAGATTCCTACATCCTCTGTTCTCAGAATAACTCGCTTCTAAAAATGGCATGAAATGTTCTGCAGTAATAAGGAGTCATGTGATGGCTGCACCCAGGGTACAGCATTGGACTGGAAATTAGGGGGAGTTGCCCCTCACTGCCACACAATATAGGAGGGACTTGCATAAATAGCAATCCCTTCATATCTTGCTGACACATAAGCTGCTCAGGTTTGGTTATCCAACTGGTTCCAGTGCTTTAAGTAATTATAGCAGCAGCTGCAGGGCCCAGACCCAGTGATCACCCACATCTAATTAAGCTCAATAATGCTACTCCTCACTCATAAGTCTGGTCATATTGTAGTAGTGATCACTCAGCAGCCTGTAGCAACTTCTTCCTGAACATACTCTCTCCCTGCATCCCCCTTTACCTGAAACCTCTCTGCACATGTTCACAAACTTCTTCAGTTGTCAAAAAATAATACAGTAAGTAACTGATGGAGGGAGGAGCCATATACAGCTGCAGCTTCTTGCTCTATCTGTGTGAGGCAGCCTGCTGTGAGAGGGGAGGAGGAGCAGCAGGATGAGGTATCTGATTGGCTCAGAGCAAGCAGCACAGTTCTGACATCACAGCACAGTATATGGAGTCATATATGGAGTATATGACATGATATTGAAATATTACATGATAAGTACAGTAGAGGATGTTTCTTGATGGGGTTACCTCTCCTGAATTCAAGTCTTGCATAGGAGACATTTCTTGAGCTGGTGGCTAACAGTGCATAGGGGGGTGTCCCTCAGTCTCACTGTACACAGGGCCTGTGGAGGTAACAGGAAGCAGACAATGTTATCTGAGTCCCAGGCCCTGCCGGACGTGGAGTAAATTGTACAAATTATCTTATAATAACAAGGGAGAAAAATTACATTTCTGACAAGTGATGAAATATTGGAGCTGCGACTATGACTGTGGCGGATTTCCTGCTGTAGGAACATTCTGGAGTCACTGTATTGTTGTACTCTGGCAGGGACCCCTCAGTATTACAAAGCTGCCCTGAAATAAGATCATCCGCAAGAACCACAGAGAAGACTATAACGTACACAGGCAGAGCACGCAGATTCATATACAGTGGTTATCTACTGTAGAGTGTAGGCTCTTATGGGGTCCTCTCTTCTGTGGAGTTTTAAGATTTTATGGTCAGCAGGGTACTTTCTCTTGTACAATGTAAGCTCTTATGGTCAGAAAAGTTCTCTCTGTGCTGTATAGTGTAAACTTGTATGGTCAATGGGAATTTCTCTCTCCTGTAGACTGTAATCTCTCATGGTCAATACGGTCCTTTTTTCCCTGTATAAGTGTAAGGTCTTAGGGTCAGCAGCGACTTGTTTCCTGTAGAGTGTAAGCTTGTATGGACAGCAGATTACTGTCTCCTGTAGACTGCAAGCTCTTATGGTCAGTAGGGTCCTCTCCTGTAGAGTGTATGCTTTTATGGTCAGCAGGGTCCTATCTTGTAGAGTGGGAACTCTTATGATCATCAGAGTTTTCTCTTTGATGTAAACTGTAAGCTCTTATGGACAACAATGTCATTTCTCTTATAGAGTGTAAATTTCTGCTGTATAGTGTAAGTTCTTTGGGTCCGTGGGGTCCTTTGTCTTTTAAAGTGTAAGCTCTTAGGATCAGCAGGATCCTCTTTCAAGTACATTGCAAGCTTTTATGGTCAATAAGCACCTTTCTCCTGTAGAGTGTAAGGTGTTAGGGTCAGTGAGGTCCTGTCTCCTTTAGAGTATAAGCTCTTTAGGTCAATAGGGTCTTCTCTCCTGTAGAGTGCGAGGTCTTATGGTCAGCAGGGTGCTGTCACGAATGGTCTTGCGTCTGGAATCAGACGTTCTGCGCGGCTTTCTAAGTGACAGGTTTGACAGGCTATTCCCTGTGGTTTGGGTGCTGTTCACCACACCCCTTCCCCTCAGCTGTTGCCGCTGGGCAATTAGCTGTCTCCTACTTACCTCTTCCTCTCCCAGTATCCCTTGCGGTTTATATCTGCTACATACCTGTTGAGAGTGGTGTGGATCTCGGCTGAGATCCTGTTGCTGAGTTCTACTTAAAGTTAAGTGTTTTCCCTTCCTTTGGTTATTCCTGTTTGAGTCTCCTGTTCCTCCTTACGCTTGGAGGAACAGGTTACTCTCTTGTGTCATTAGACTGCAGGGTGTTCTAGGGTTTACTCAGATTAGGTTCCTGTGTATGAGCTTTCCTACCACCCGGGTTAGTTCATACTGGTAGCCAGCTAGGGCCTAGTCTTAGGGTCCCCTGCAGGAGGTGACCAGTTCCCTGGTTTTGTCTGTTCCCATCCCTCATACGCTCGGTGTGGCTTTTCCCCCCACACCCGAGCGTGACAGGTGCTCTTACCTGTAGAGTGTAAGTTCTTATGGTCAGCTGAGACCTCTTGTAGTAGTGTGAGCTCTTTCTGTCAGCAGGATACTCTCTCCTGTAGAGTGTAATATCTTACGGCTAGTGGAGTCCTCTCTCCTAAAAAGCGTGAGATCTTATGGGTAGCAGGCTACTCTGTCATGTAGAGTGAAAGCTGTTTTGGTTAGTAGGGTATGTATAGGGTGAGCCAACAGTCTCAGAACACCCTATTATTGCAGAAAAGAAAGGGAAAGTAAAATATCTGAATACTCCAGCAAGTAATGGGTAAGGGGACCTATCTTTTAGACTATGTCCGGAACATGGCCATCATCCTGAAAGCCACCATATTAGATCAAGGACAACTTTTTCCAATGGGAAGGGGTTCTTCAAAGAACACCAGAATGTTCTCAGAAATCGATTGCCACAATCAGATTTACAATATCTCTTGTGGTTCAAAAGTTATCAAAACAGAAAGTTGCAACAACAACCAGGAACGTTCCCTGTGATGCATAGCTATTTGACATGTTCAATGTGTTGTCCCTGGTGCAGAACATAGGACCTTCAACTTTTAAGTTTTGCACTGTCTGTGTTGATAACTTTGAACCACAAGATATCGCAAATCTGATTGTGGCAATCCATTTCTGAGAAAATTCTGGTTTTCTTTGATATGCTACATAACCCTCTTCCCATTGGAAATATTTGATGTTGATCCTGTATAATGGCTTTCAAGATCGTGGCCATGTTCTGGACATAGCCTAAAAGATAGGCCCCCTCGCCCATTACTTGCTGGGGTATTCAGAAATTTAATTTTCTCTTTAATTTCTGAAATAAAAGGGTGTCCTGCGAATTTCGATTCATATATATATATATATATATATATATATATATATATATATTACGGGATTATGCACTTGTGGTGGGGTCAGCAAAATCCAAATAGCCCTTTATTTGCTCCTCAGCGCAGCAGAATTTGTGGCATCGACAGAAAAAACTGAACTTTATATGTGCCCATAGAAATAGGACGGAGCAAAACGGAATGCCTCTTAAATGTTTCTGTTTTGCATTGCATCCTATAATGGAATTCCTAGTGCTGGTGGGAACACATGCACACATTTTTGGGCCCACCTGTATGTATAAAAAATTATAGGTATCTGAGTATCTGTTGAGTATCTTCCCTGTCCTGTATACTGGGTGTAATTCTCATTATCTGCTCTTATTCTGTATGTAGACACTGCACAGTACGACTTCTCTTGTCCTGTATACTGGGTGTAATTCTCAGTATCTGCTCTTATTCTGTATATATAGACACTTCACAGTATCACTTCTCTTGTCCTGTATACTGGGTGTAATTCTCAATATCTGCTCTTATTCTGTATATATGAACACTGCACACTACCACTTCTCTTGTCCTGTATAAGGGGTGTAATTCTTAGTATCTGCTCTTATTCTGTATATATGGACACTGCACAGTACCACTTCTCTTGTCCTGTATGCTGGGTGTAGTTATCAGTATTTGTTCTTATTTTGTATATATGGACACTGCACAGTACCACTTCTCTTGTCCTGTATACTCGGTGTAATTCTCAGTATCTGCTCTTATTCTGTATATATGTACACTGCACAGTACCACTTCTCTTGTCCTGTATACTGGGTGTAATTCTCAGTATCTGCTCTTATTCTGTATATATGGACACTACAAAGTACCATTTCTCTTAGGTTTCATTCACATGACCGTCTGTGTTTTGCGGTCCGCAAATTGCGGATCCGCAAAAAAAACGGATGACGTTCCGTATAGCATCCATTTTTCCGTTTTTTCCACACAAAAAAACGGAACGGACGCGGAAAGAAAATACGTTCGTGTGCATGAGCCCTTATCCTGAATGTTTGATGTAAGTCTCAGTATCAGTATATAAGGGCATTGCACAGTACCACTTCTCCTTTCTTGCATACTGGGTATTCAGTAGATGTAGACACTGCCACAGGCCCTTAGGAAGGGATTTGAATTAACGGGGCTGTCTAGGAGGTTTTTTTTTAATATACAGTACAGTCTCTTTAATTTTGGGATCTTTGTGATTCAAGAGCATTATGATAATGGAGTGCTGTGGAGCCCTGGTCTTTTAAAACTTTTTGGCCGCCCATGGTTTCTGGTTTAGTTGTCCAGAAAAGAATTTGGTACAATAAAAAAGGTTGTCATCCTTGGACTGAGGTCTGGGGACTTTTTTTATTACAGTGATTGTACTTACTTTCGGAGAGGTCTGTATTTACTCTTGGCTTTGTGTCCGAACACACTTTGGGGTCTGGTCTGGGGTCAATATTCACTTTTGGTCGTGATAAAGGACTCATATACACTATTTGCACATAAGTTACCAAGGTAAGGACATATGTAATTGGATGGTATATATTTACAAAATTCTTTGTATAACCTACACTTCTGTGTATTAGAATATCCCTAGTGGAAAAATAATGCTGGTGTGTGTGTGTGTATACATATGCTTTATTTATGTTTATTTATGTGTTATGTATGTGTATACTTACTTATAGTTACAAGTGTAGGCCTGTCCCTGACTCTCCCTCTGGGTCTTAGTGACCCTACACCTATTCCTGGTTGTCTGTATGGCCTGAGGAGGTGGGTAACCACTGGACACAGGTACTTGACTCATTTTGTTTCATAGACCCTTAACCTCTTCACTAACAACCACAAAAGATACATTTTTAGTTAAAGAGAGTCTGTCACCATTATATGACCATATACAGCGCTTACATGGCTCAGTGTGTAGGAGCCCAGGCTGCTCTGCCTTCGTTCATGGTTACTCCTCCCCAGCCTCTTGCTTTGCCCACCGTCCTTGTGTGACACAAGGGAATAGGAGGGTAGGCAAAGGCAGAGGCTGGGGAGGAGTAACCATGAAGGCAGAGCAGCCTGGGCTCCTACACACTGAACACCGCCCCTGGGCACTTGCCAGTGCTCATTTGCATATGAATTAAACAGCATTTTTCCTGCATCTGCAAGTCTAAAGAAAATAACAAAGGTACCATTACATTCATGTGTAGGTGTGCTACAGAGCCATGTAAGCGCTGTATATGGTCATATAGTGGTGACAGACTCCCTTTAAGGACAAGCCCCCAAAATTTGCAGTAAAGTCTGAATGTTCTACAGTGTGTTTTGCCATGGAATTTTTCCGAAGTTTGACCATAGAGTTTACCTTTGTATTACAATGTACAAAATCTAAGGCTAGATTTGCAATATTTTAAATCTGAAACTTTTTGGGGGGTTGGGGGGTATTTCACCTTCTGCCTCAGGCAGCAGGAAGGCTAGGTGCACATATGGTGCCATTTTATGAACCCCAAAAAGGAGTACATGGAGACCACACCTGCAACTCCACAGCCATGCCCCCCTCTCCCAGTAACGGTACCAGGCAAGATAAAAAAAAAAAGAGGGGCAGACCTTAATGGGATTCTGTCACCAGGATTTGGCCTATTAAGGTAATCCCACTATTGGATTTTGCTCAGTGTGGTGATTTCAAAAACGTTATTATTATTGTTCCTAGGGATGGATTTAATGGTAAAAAAACGTATTTTATATTATGCAAATGACTTACATAAGGAGCCCAAGGGTATGTGCCCAGCGCCGTTGGAGCCCGGCCACGCCGCTACAGTTGGAGCCCAGGACCGCCCACCTCATTATTATTCATTTCACTGCTTCCAGCAGACTCGCTCCGTCACCTTTGTAATCCCGCACAGGCGCAGTACCTAAAGCGGTCTATGCCCGTGCGGTCTCCTGGCATCGGCCTCAGCGAAGTTACTGCGCATGCGCCGGCTCTGGTAACTCTCCCTGCGCAGAGAGCCGGCGCATGCGCAGTAACTTCGCTGAGGCCGATGGCAGGAGACCGCCCGGGCGCAGACCGCTTTAGGTACTGCGCCTGCGCGGGATTACGAAGGTGACGGAGCGAGTCTGCTGGAAGCAGTGAAGTGAATAATAATGAGGTGGGCGGTCCTGGGCTCCAACTGTAGCGGTGTGGCCGGGCTCCAACGGCGCTGGGCACATCTCCTTGGGCTCCTTATGGAAGTCATTTGCATAATATAAAATAAGTTTTTTTTACCATCAAATCCATCCCTAAGAACAATAATAATAACGTTTTTGAAATCACCACACTGAGCAGAATCCAATAGTGGGATTACCTTAATAGGCCAAATCCTGGTGACAGAATCCCTTTAAGGAAAGCTGCTGGCAATCCCTGAGTCCTTCTCTCACCCTCAGTCAGTCCCAGAGTGACATGTTGGCCGGCTCTAGTGATTAACTGGGGGTGAGAGAAGCCTCAGTCAGTTTGCTGGTGTATGAGCGTGGAGCCACAGAAAAGGAGGACAACCCCAGCATCTGTTCGGGTCTTGCACCAGATAAAAGGGCAGAGTGCCAGGAAATCGGACTATTCAGCCTAAAGCCGGATGTGTTGCCACTCTAACTGCACCTCTGCACTGAACATGGCTCTTCCATGTTAGGAGGTTTGATTAACATGTCTTGACCTGGAAGGGTTAAGTAAATAGTCAGCCAAGCCTAGCCTGTAAACTGTCATGGCAGTATTTACACACAGTGGCGTAGCTATAGGGGTCGCAGCGGTCGCAGTTGCGACCGGGCCCCTAAGCCAGGGGGCCCCGAGGGCCCCCCTTGCCACTTGCAGGGCCGCACCGCCAATTAGCCAGGTGCGGCGCGGCCCTGCACACAGATAGGGGCAGAGGGAGATGAGCGCTTCCATTGTGGAAGCGCTCATCTCCATAGTCATCTGTATCGCCGTCCTCAGGACGGCGATACAGATGCCTGTATTGTACTGGGGCAGGGGAGGGAGAGGCGTCTCCCCTGCCCGTTCCTCTGATAGGCTGCAGGCACTGGGCCTGCAGCCTATCAGAGGCCGGCTCAGGCGGCGCGATGACGTCATCGCGCCGCCTGAGCCGTACATCGCGGGACACAGGCCGGAAGAGGCCTGCATCGCATCGCTGTCAGCACCATGGAGGTAAGTATAAGTGTTATTTTTTTTTTATTATTTTTTTTTTTTTAATTGTAGCAGTCACCGACCTAGCCTAATTGGGGGCACTGGGGGCATTTTTACTGGCACATGGGGGCACTGGGGGCATTTTACTGGCACATGGGGTCATTTTTACTGGCACATGGGGGCACTGGGGGCATTTTACTGGCACATGGGGGGCACTGTGGGCATTTTACTGGCACATGGGGGCACTTGTGGGCATTTTACTGGCACATGGGGGCACTGTGGGCATTTTACTGGCACATGGGGGCACTGTGGGCATTTTACTGGCACATGGGGGCACTGTGGGCATTTTACTGGCACATGGGGGCACTGTGGGCATTTTTACTGGCACATGGGGGCACTGTGGGCATTTTACTGGCACATGGGGCACTGGGGCATTTTACTGGCACATGGGGGCACTGGGGGCATTTTTACTGGCACATGGGGGCACTGTGGGGCATTTTTACTGGCACATGGGGGCACTGTTGGCATTTTTACTGGCACATGGGGGCACTGTGGGCATTTTACTGCACATGGGGCACTGGGGCATTTTTACTGGCACGGGGCATTTTTACTGGCACATGGGGGCACTGGGGGCATTTTTACTGGCACATGGGGGCATTTTTACTGGCACATGGGGGCACTGGGGGCATTTTTACTGGCACATGGGGGCATTTTACTGGCACAAGGGGCACTGGGGCATTTTTACTGGCACATGGGGGCATTGCTTACTGGCACATGGGGGCACTGGGGGCATTTCTTACTGGCACATGATTTTGAGGGGGAATCAATGGGGGGAACTTCTGGCGCATTATTGGGGCATTTCTTACTGGCACATAATTTGGGGGGCATCTATGGGTGGGGAGCACTTCTTACTGGCACATTGGAAGCATTATTACTTCTGGGGCACAGTGGGGACATTAGTACTGTGGGGGGCACTATTACTGTGGGGGCACCCTGGCACAGTATCAGCGCAGTTATTTCTGGGGGACGTTATGTTCACACTATTACGGGACACTATTTGCTGGGCGCAGTTATTTTAGGACACTGTGTGCCAATAATTATTGAAGGGCACTATCTGTGTGGTACTAGTGGCACAGTACTGGGGGTGGTAGGATGATTTGTCCAGAAGATGGGAGGATGATGGAAAAGTAGTAAACTAAGATTTTTTTCTGTCAAACTGCAGAGATGAGAAATGGCTGAAAAATGGCGTCTGGTCTGAAAGGAGAAGATGAGGAAAGAGAAGATCTACATCCGAGGAGACGTCACTGGATGTAAGAGGTATGAGGCGCTGTATTATACTGGATATAAGAGGTATGGGGCTGTATTATACTGGATATAAGAGGTATGGGGCTGTATTATACTGGATATAAGAGGTATGGGGCTGTATTATACTGGATATAAGAGGTATGGGGCTGTATTATACTGGATATAAGAGGTATGGGGCTGTATTATACTGGATATAAGAGGTATGGGGCGCTGTATTAGGCGGGGGGGGGGGGGGGGGCCCAAGCTGAACTCTTGCACCAGGGCCCATGAGCCTTTAGCTACGCCCCTGTTTACACAAGATGTAGATTAAATGGTGTCGCTAGCAAGATGGTTCTCTGTCTTGGGAGATACCTCTTTACATATTATTTTCCTACGAAGCATTGTCAAAGTATCCATACCATGGAGCACTTCCAGTAAGTCTCCATACACAGCTGATCTCTTTAACCCATACGATGTGGGACCATGGTGCCCGCTTGCACGTGCAGCGGGCGTCATGGCTGGCAGATCTCTGCTGTTTCAAACATCAGAGACATGCAGCTAATTACTGCAACTGGCAATAATGAAATCACGGTAATAAAAGGCATTAGATTCCATGACCAAGTGAGATCATGACATCTAAATGCGCAAAAACCCAGAAGCTCGCGCTTCCGGGCTTCCTACAGATGCCTAATGTCCCCAATCTGGGCATCAGCAGTTGCACTGAACACCGTAAGCCTCGCTGACGGGGCTTACAGTGTTCATGCTACAATTCTTATTTTGGCCACCAGATAGCAGGCCAAGATAAGAAATGAGCAATTTCAAATGAAAATGTCATTTTAAAAATCACTCATAGAACAAAATTAAAAATTAAAAATCTTTATTTATAGGCCCATATTTGAGCTTGAAAATCATCAAAAAAACCTGTTAAAAATATATAAAAAATAAAAAAATATAAAAGTTTAAATCGCCCCCTTTTCCGTATAATTAAAAAAAATTACCTAAATAACAATAAATATAAACATCATGGGTATCACCTCGCCCAAAAACTCCCATACTTTTAAAATATAAAAAACTATTTCCAATACAGCGAAATGCGTACCGGAAAAAAGGGTCAAAATGGCTGATTTGCCATTTTTTCATTGCTTCTCTTATCCAAAAAAATGTAATAAAATGTAACATAGTAACATAGTTTATAAGGCCGAAAAAAGACATCTGTTCATCCAGTTCGGCCTGTTATCCTGCAAGTTGATCCAGAGGAAGGCAAAAAAAAACCCTGTGAGGTAGAAGCCAATTTTCCCCACTTTAGGGGAAAAATTCCTTCCCGACTCCAATCAGGCAATCAGAATTACTCCCTGGATCAGCGACCCCTCTCTAGTAACTATTACCTGTAATATTATTACCTCCAGAAATACATCTAGGCCCCTCTTGAACTCTTTTAGTGAACTTACCATCTCCACCTCCTCAGGCAGAGAGTTCCATAGTCTTACTGCTCTTACCATAAAAAATCCTCTTCTATGTTTGGGAACAAACCTTCTTTCCTCAAGACACAGAGGATGTTCCCTCATCACAGTCACAGTCCTGGGGATAAATAGATCATGGGAGAGATCTCTGTACTGACCCCTGATATATTTCTACATTGTTATTAGATCACCCCTCAGTCATCTTTTTTCTAAAGTTAATAACCTTAATTTTGATAATCTTTCTGGGTACTGTAGTCCACCCATTCCAGTTATTACTTTAGTTGCCCTCCTCTGAACCCTCTCCAGCTCTGCTATGTCTGCCTTGTTCACAGATGCCCAGAACTGTACACAGTACTCCATGTGTGGTCTGACTAGTGATTTATAAAGTGGCAGGACTATGTTCTCATCACAGGCATCTATGCCTCTTTTGATGCAACCCATTATCTTATTGGCCTTGGCAGCAGCTGTCTGACATTGGTTTCTACAGCTTAGTTTGCTGTTCACTAAAATTCCTAGGTCCTTTTCTATGTCAGTGTTACACAGTGTTTTACCATTTAGTATGTACTGGTGACTTGCATTATTCCTTCCCATGTGCAGTCAGTGTTAAACCTCATCTGCCACTTTTCTGCCCAAGCCTCCATTCTATCCAGATTCCAGATCCATCTGTAGCAGTGTACTGTCCTCTTCTGTGTTAATTACTTTACACAGTTTAGTGTCATCTGCAAAAATTGATATTTTACTGTGCAAACCTTCTACAAGATCATTAATAAATATATTGAAGAGAATAGGATCAAAAAATGATCGAATAGGATCGAAAAATGTGATCAAAAAGTCACACACAGTCCAAAATGGTATCAATAAAAATTATGGATTGTCCTGCAAAAAATGAGCCCACAGTGGATATAACTATAAAAAACAGAATATGGGGTCAGAATATGCGATGTAGAAAAAAAAACATTTTTCCAAAATGTTAATTATTTTTACACTATTTAGAAATAAAAAAACCTATATATATGGGGTATCGTTGTAATTGTACTGACCTAGAGAATGAAGGGCATGAGTCAGTTTTGCCACAAACGAAACGCCATGGGAACAATACCCATAAAACGGTGGAGGAATTGCGTTTTTTTCCAATTCCACCCCATTTGGAATTTTTCTATCGCTTCCCACTACATTTTATGTCATAATTAATGGCGGCATTCGAAAGTACAACTTGTCCCGCAAAAAATAAGCCCCCATACAACAATTTGAACGAAAATATAAAAAAGTTATGGCTCACGGAAAATAGGGAAGAAAAATGAAAACGCAAAAACAAAAAAACCTCCAGTAGTGAAAGGGTTAAGGCAAGCCAGTACCTTAAGCTGCATCCAAGGCATCCCACCCAGCCAGACAGCATTCTGCTACATACTGATGAGGAGCAAGTGCAGTGGCTAGGTTTGGGGTGGCTCCAGGGCTGTGCGGGTTCACCCAGACATTGTTGAGGTGTCACCATGTGTTGCTGCTCTCTGGAAGCTAGATGTCCCTTTATCTCAGAAGGCTGGTACCCTGGTCAAAGGCTCATGAGTATCCCTGCCTCAGTGTCTTCTTTTGGTCACTCAGTAGTTTGTCAGAGTCTCCTCTTCTAACACTGTTCCCTAACTAGGGGCTCTGACTGCTCTCCTTATATATAGTTTCTGGCTAAACTAGAACCTTCTAGTGGGAGGGGTGGAGTAGAGAAACTCAGCACAAACAAATACATTGTTATACTTTCTGTCTGTCATAGACTTACATACTAGAGCTTCAATGATACTCAATGGCAATGACACAGCAGTTTTTCCATACACAAACAGGTTTTCAGACAGAACAACAGAGCTAAACCAGACATTCAAAAGGTCGGTCAGTGTGTTTTTGGTGGCAAGCAAGTTTGGCTTTTACCCCCCAAAACATGCTCTTTAATACCCAGCTTCTCATTCAAATTCCCAAAATTCTCTCAGTGTTCATTAACCCTTTACACAGAGCTTCGCAAATACATTGCAAATGAACAGGATATATATCACAACATATAAATGCAGTTACACAGTATTAAACAGTGCAAGTTAACCCTTTCAAAGTACCCCTGCTCCAGGGCACTACACAAGCATCCTGAAACAGCTGTCTACAGATGGATATTTGGTTTGGCATCTTCTCTTCTCATATTCCAAAGCTTGTTGAAAAGCCAGAATTTGACTCATAGGAAGCCACTTCCACAAGATGGCGCTAGTGACATGGTTTTTTTGCCTTGAGAGAGACCTCTTTGCACAAGATATAGAAGAATGCAGTCTGCTGAGAACACAGCACATTATTGCTCTCCAACTGCTGCAGTGACCTGTACCATCCACCACCACCCTCTAAATAATCGGTACTGTATGCTAAAAAAGTTCCCAATTTATGTTTCACTTCCTCTCCATTCTCAAAATCTCAGCTTGCTGTCAGTGAAGGGTGCTAGCATACAATTGCTAAAAAGTTTAAACCCATCCTAATTTAGTCCTGCTCACAAAGTTGAAGTTTGCTACAGTGCAGCAAAAATGTCTCTTCAGCACAAACAGTATTAATAACGGGGTAGGAATTGCTCCTGCTGCTGCTCACATGGTCTATACAGCTACAGTACAATAAAGGCACAGTGAGTCAGGAGGGGTTTTCATCTTCTGGATAGCAACAATACATTTTTCAGTGACAGCAAAAAAAGCTGATGATCTTGAAACGCAAAGGGGTAGATTTATTAAAACTGGTGTAAAGGAAAACTGGCCCATGGCAACTAATCAGCTTCTGCCTTTCACTTTTGGCAGCTCCTTTGGAAAATGAAAGTTGGAATCTGATTGGTTGCTAAGGACAACTAAGCCAGTTTTCCTTTACGCCAGTTTTAATAAAGCACCCTCAAACTCTCAGCTAAAACAATTGTTTGTTTCCAGTGACAATCAGTTAAACTGAGACTGTAGCTCTGGATGTCACTAGAGTATAAGGCTACCTGCACATGGTGAGGATTAGACGTGTTTTTCAGCACGAATTCTCATGCTGAAAAAATGCAGTGTAATACTGTACAGTACCAGCAAAGAGTATCAGACAAATTTTCTGTTTGTAAACCTGCCCAATGAACAGATAGCCTAAGACGTAATATATCAGCAGCATTGCGAGTGCAGATTTAGATGTGACTGGATAAGATGTGATGTAACAGCAAAATTAGGACTTCAGCTCTGGATGTGATTGGAGTTGCAAAGCATTATATGGAGAAGTTACCGGGTAAATGCTTATTTACAGCTTATTTATTAATTTTTTTCTTTTAGAAAGAAAGGTGGAAGAACAGCTCAGAAGCACATACTGCAGCTCTAACAAATGACACACTGTACAGGGTAAAAGCCCGGAGACACTGATGAGCAAAAGGAGGGTTTATCAGAGTTCGGTAATTATGGTTATGAAGCCTTGCTGTTGTCAGTGCGCCAGAATCATTGCTGCCACTGTAATTCCGCCTGATCCTCGCTAAGAACTGTAAATGAATAGCAGAATTAATGAGCCTTAACTGAGTGAATACACTAATGAGAATGACTGTGTATCATGTGCTGGAAGACATTGGAGAGTCTGACATTCCCTGTTGAAGTGTAGTGGTGGCCGTTTGGTTATAACCCAGCTTTCCCAAATACAGAAATAACTGAGAAATGACTGAATTGAGCAAGTTGTGCAGAGAGCCGCAGGGGCAGCGGAGAGGATGAGTAGTTGAACTTACCGCGGTGGCCCTCACTCTAGTGCTCCCTGGGCCATGCAGTGATAGGAGGGTGCATCCTTTCTTCCCTGGCAATGGAGGTGCCCTTGGTGTAAGTGCTTTTGTGGGTGTAAGGCAGGGGTCCCTGCCTTACAATAAGGAGGCAGGGTTTTGGTGTAACAAGATCAGTGCACTTTACTGAGGCAGTTTTGCACATAGTTTACACAGGCACAGAACATGTGAAGCACATTCTTTACAGTCACCATGTACAGTTTCCCAAAGCTATATATAGTGAGTTAGGTCTCTTTCTTATACAGGTGCATCTCAATAAATTAAAATATCAAAGGGTTAATTTATTTCAGTAATTCCATTCAAAAAGTGAAACTCATATATTATATAGATTCATTTTACGCAGAGTGATCTATTTCAAGCATTTATTTTTTTTAAGGTAGATGATTATGGCTTACAGCTAATGACAACCCAAAAGTCAGTATCTCAAAAAATGTGAATATTGTGAAAAAGTTCAATATTGTAGACTCATGGTGTTACACTCTAATCAGCTAATCAACCCCAAAAACCTGCAAAGGTTTCCTTAACCTTTGAAATGGTCCCTCAGTCTGGTTCAGTAGGCTACACAATCATGGGGAAGACTGCTGACTTGACAGTTGTCCAGAAGACAGTCACTGACACCCGTCACAAGGAAGGAAAGCCACAAAAGGTCATTGCTAAAGAAGCTGGCTGTTCACAGTATGGTGGAAAATGGTGCACAGGCAACAGGAATAATCGCAGCCCTGAAAGGATTGTCAAGAAAAGGCCATTCAAGAATTTGGGGGAGATTCTCAAGGAGTCGACAGCAGCTGGAGTCTGTGCTTCAAGAGCCACCACATACAGATATATCCAGGACATAAGCTACATCTGTTGTATTTCTTGTGTTAAGCCACTGATGACCCAAAGACAATGTTAGAAGAGCCTCACCTGGGCTAAGGAGAAAAAGGACCAGACTGTTGCTCAGTAGGACAAAGTCCTGTTTTCAGATGAAAGTATGTTTTGCATTTTATTTGGAAATCAAGTTCCCAGAGTCTGGAGGAAGAGTGGAGAGGCACTCAATCCAAGTTGCTCGAGGTCCAGTGTGACATTTCCACAGTCAGTGATGGTTTAGGAAGCCATGTCATTGCTGGTGTTGGTCTACTATGTTATATCAAGTCCAAAGTCAGAGTAGCCGTCTACCAGGAAATTTTAGAGCACTTCATGCTTCCCTCTGCTGACAAGCTTTATAGAAAGGCTGATTTCTTTTTCCAGCAGGACCTGGCACCTGCTCACACTGCCAAAAGTACCAATACCTGGTTTAATAACCATGGTATCACTGTGCTTGATTAGCCAGCAAAATTGCCTGTAAACCCTATAGAGAATCTATGGGGTATTGTCAAGAGGAAGATGAGAGACACCAGACCCAATGCCACAGGCTGATCACCTCCATGCCACGCCGCATTGATGCAGTAATTAATTTCTGTACATACTTTTCAGTAGGCCAACATATCTGTATTAAAATTTGTTTTTCAAATGGTCTAATTTTCTGAGATACTGACTTTTGGGTTGTCATTAGCTGTAAGCCATAATCATCACCATTAAAAGAAATAAATGCTTGAAGTAGATCACACTTTATGTAATGAATCTATACACTCACCGGCCACTTTATTAGGTACACCTGTCCAACTGCTCGTTAACACTTAATTTCTAATCAGCCAATCACATGGCGGCAACTCAGTGCATTTAGGCATGTAGACATGGTCAAGACAATCTCCTGCAGTTCAAACCGAGCATCAGTATGGGGAAGAAAGGTGATTTGAGTGCCTTTGAACGTGGCATGGTTGTTGGTGCCAGAAGGGCTGGTCTGAGTATTTCAGAAACTGCTGATCTACTGGGATTTTCACGCACAACCATCTCTAGGGTTTACAGAGAATGGTCCGAAAAAGAAAAAACATCCAGTGAGCGGCAGTTCTGTGGGCGGAAATGCCTTGTTGATGCCAGAGGTCAGAGGAGAATGGGCAGACTGGTTCGAGCTGATAGAAAGGCAACAGTGACTCAAATTGCCACCCGTTACAACCAAGGTAGGCAGAAAAGCATCTCTGAACGCACAGTACGTCGAACTTTGAGGCAGATGGGCTACAGCAGCAGAAGACCACACCGGGTGCCACTCCTTTCAGCTAAGAACAGGAAACTGAGGCTACAATTTGCACAAGCTCATCGAAATTGGACAGTAGAAGATTGGAAAAACGTTGCCTGGTCTGATGAGTCTCGATTTCTGCTGCGACATTCGGATGGTAGGGTCAGAATTTGGCGTCAACAACATGAAAGCATGGATCCATCCTGCCTTGTATCAACGGTTCAAGCTGGTGGTGGTGGTGTCATGGTGTGGGGAATATTTTCTTGGCACTCTTTGGGCCCCTTGGTACCAATTGAGCATCGTTGCAACGCCACAGCCTACCTGAGTATTGTTGCTGACCATGTCCATCCCTTTATGACCACAATGTACCCAACATCTGATGGCTACTTTCAGCAGGATAATGCGCCATGTCATAAAGCTGGAATCATCTCAGACTGGTTTCTTGAACATGACAATGAGTTCACTGTACTCAAATGGCCTCCACAGTCACCAGATCTCAATCCAATAGAGCATCTTTGGGATGTGGTGGAACGGGAGATTCGCATCATGGATGTGCAGCCGACAAATCTGCGGCAACTGTGTGATGCCATCATGTCAATATGGACCAAAATCTCTGAGGAATGCTTCCAGCACCTTGTTGAATCTATGCCACGAAGGATTGAGGCAGTTCTGAAGGCAAAAGGGGGTCCAACCCGTTACTAGCATGGTGTACCTAATAAAGTGGCCGGTGAGTGTAGAATATATGGTTTTCAATTTTTGAATGAATTGAAGTACTGAAAGTACTTTTCAATTATATTCTACAGTAATTTATTGAGATGCACCTGTCCTGGTATCTCTTCAGTATAGCACCGCCTCTATACAGGTAGTCAGGCTGTTCTTTTAGTATGATGGGGAACATGAAGCTCATTAGATCCCACCACATACAGGGAAGTCTGTAGCCAAGGTGCAGGCATTTCCTTCTCTGACAGAATTCTTTACACTCCCCCTGTTATACTCTCGGTAGAATCCAGTAACTCTTTCCCTGAAGAACTGGCACATATACTGTCACTTTGCTGTTTGTTTAGTAATCCATGGGGGCAAGAAAATTCCTTGTGCAGCTCTGCCCCAGCTGCTTTAACATTCACTGTCCACAGAGGAAGGGGTGGTGCCAGCCCATGCCTAGCAATAGTAACTAGGGACGTACTGCTTTCTATACACAGCCTATAAGACATAAAGTGCATAGAAATCACATTAATGTTTGTAGTGGGACATCGTAGTTGTCTGACAACTCCAGGGCTAATATTTTCCCGATCCTTGAAGTGTCCCTCAGCCAGTGGAAGTTGCACACCATGAGGACCGCATTGCTCAGCTGCGTGGATGTATACTGCATTCAGGGAATCATTAACTGAACATGCATTAAGTGTGCCAGAAACAGCACTATTGTCTGCAGTTTATTGATGTCATATTATTTATACATACAATAGCAGCACCAGGACAATAGATGTGAGCGGATACCACTGACATGATGAAGTATGGCGCAGAAATTGTGCAGCTCATTCCCAGTACTCGTTAATCAGCACACAGATAAGGAAAAAGGAATCAGGTGCCAAAGTTACCAGCACAACAGGAGTTAATCGCTGATTAGCGGCGGCGGCCATTATTCCAGGAATGTGATTAATGACAGGAGGTGACGGAGATATACTCACACTGTACACCCTGACTGCGGGAAACCTTGGGGTCACTGGGACACTACCCTGTAATATACCAACATATGAAGGGGCTACAGCCATCTGTATGGCATGTCTATAGGGCCAGCCACCCTGATGGTTCTACTGTTACATTGTCGCACAGGTTTTCCCCCACATAGATTTTGATGCGTATTCCGCTTCCCAAAGTTTTCATAGGGAAATCTGTGCTGCCGATCATCGGATTTCAAAATTGTTTCAAGAAAGAATATGTCCTTCTTTAGTACTGTTTCCATGCAAAAATGGTGTTCAGTGTCACCATACGGATTAACCCTAACATTTGCCACCCTCCTACCTTAAATAAGGGCCGAAATTGACACCTGTTTATTCCACAAATTGAATGACTTCACCAGTTTAACTCCTCATCGCTATAATTTTGAGCCCCTTGCATGCATGTCCTAATTGTTGGGTCTTTTTTTATATTACTCTACTACACTTAGAAATAAATTATTTTCTATGTAGAAATATCACTTCTACCAAAAACTGAGATTTATCAGGTTGATGATGTTGGACTGCTATTTTTTAAGACTACTGGATATGTTTGTGGTATATATGAGATTTGTATGCCTCAATATATTATTTTTACATTCTTATTATGTTTACATTTCTGCTTGAATGTGAGTTTTAAGTGCAAATGTTTGTTTTTTAAAATAATTTCTGTTTGTCACAAAATTACATGAAGGTGGACAAACCTGTCAACAATCCGTCAAGACAACTGCAATCATCAAGTGGTCTGCTTTCAGGAAATATATAGTTTTTGGGGGTTCACTTACTGTTTAGATTACATTGTATCCACTGATATCAACTTTTATGCAATTTTTATGAAAAAAATTATTTTGATGCAAAGCTACATGAAGGTGTCTGTGTGTACTGAATGGCATTTTGACAATGTGTCTACTTTCAAAAAATATATGGTTATTATGATTTTTTTTCATTTTTGTATGTAGGTTTTATTTGTACATGTCAAAAGTGAAAAAATTGTCCTGGCTACCACAGGTGTAATATATGGATAGGGGATAAGTTGTTCTAATGGGACAAGCACTTTAATGGGCAAAGGACCTGTGAAACCCACACTTCCAATCTCATCTCATCTTAATGGAAACAACAGAGGTTTATGTAGGGTGCCCAATACACAGTGTGGCCTAGCCAAGGGATCTGCTTGCAGATTATTGCTTATTGTTGGTCTGCACCTCTTTTTGCCATTGTTTGCAGGCGCGGCCCAGAAATTAAATGGCAAGTAAATATTCAGCCCAGCAAACTGTGTCTCGGTCGCACCATACCCTTGCATCATATGAACTCCTTGTGTCATTAAACCTCAGTGCGGCTGAGATCGTCTTATTGACCTGCCTTTTTTTTTTTTTTTAGGTAGATGCAGAATGCGACCAGTTAACGCAACGTCTGCTCCAGATTTCTGGGAGTTTACATTGATTTCCTGTCTGTCCTGTGGGAAAGTAACAGAGTCATTATAGTCCTGGGATGTGGAGGATTGCAACCATATCTGGCTTATTAGCAGAATTCCCCAGTGTAGCATATTTCAGAGGTGCCACTATCAGCCCGGGGCCCAGATGATATTAGTGTAAACACTCTGAGGTCATTTATTATTCTGAAATACGCCTAAATTAGCAGCTCGAGCCAGGTCTAAAATTCTACACCTGTTTTAGGTGTAGAAAATGGTCTAAAAGTAAGCCAGCAAGGAAGCAGTCTTACTTTTAGAACTGGTGCTGGATGCACCGAAATTATGCAGAGGCTCGCACCTCTTCATAACTTCAGTGGATCCTCCGCTAGCTATGGGGCTTGATTAAGACCAGTGTCTAAAATGCCAGTCTTAATAAATGTACTCCTTTGTTCTGGGGCTAGTATCAAACAGAATTAGTATAGGTTTACATCTCATTTTTTCACCCTGTTAAAAGGTCCTGTTTCCAGTGGTGTACATAGAGAAGCAAGGGCCCCATAGCAAGGATCAAACCAGGCCCCCAAACAGGACAGAAGGATTTCAATATTCAATGACCCTTGGGTCATTTATTCCACTGCCTCATTGGCTAAAAGTTGTTCCTTTAGAGGGTAGAGTCCTGACCAAGATTTCACCTCTAGTAGAAGAGGGAATGATCCCAACTAAGACTGGGCCCTCTCTTGCCTTGGGTCCTATAGCAGTCACATGGTGTGCCGCTATGGTAGTTACGCCCCTGCCTGTTTCTTTCTTTCTTTTTTTCAATCATGTAGGATTGCTGTCAGTGTTATACAATAGATTCCAGAACTGTAAGGGTTACATAGCATCATAAATCAATATAATGCTATGCGACCCCGGCAGTGCTGGGAGGTCAGGACGGGAGCTGCTGCATACTCACGTTGCGAGTCTGATGCGTGGAACTCGCTCATCCGAAAGGGGCCTAAACCTAGCTTCCCAGTCATCTCCTGATATAACATTACCCCTCCCCTACAGACCCATGATGATTAGGACCAGACACTGTAGAATAGAAGTCTATACATTTTATTTTCCCTCTAATTATCTCTTATAATGCATCACTATCTGCCATGAATCTCCCACAATGGGAGGGTTTTAGTGGCCACATGATTGTGTGCATCTCAAAACCAACGTCTATGCCAGCCTTTCTCAATCAGGGTTCCCAAGACCTGTGAATTTTAGAGAAGGCGAAAAGATTATTGCAAATTCACTCATACAAGCCAAACTGGATAAAACCATCTGTAGACAACGGTTTCTTTTTGTTTTATTGAAAGCCTTATACTGCAGCTTTCTTTACCCAAGTTCTACTACGAAAGTGCACAAAATTGAGGGCTATTGCAAGCCCTATTCAAAAGAAGAAAAGCCCCAAAAACCTCACCCTATCCAGTCTTTCACATGGGCTGTCATCCCAGCGTCCACCAGGAGCCAAAGTCTAGGTCTGGTTCCCCCAGGAGTTGCAAGGAAGGGGTTGGTGAGCAGGGGCGTAGCTATAGGGGGTGCAAAGGTACAGTCGCTACCGGGCCCAGGAGCCTGAGGGGGCCCAAAGACCCTTGTGCAGCCACATAAGAAGACACTAGAAAGGTCAAGGCTGGAGGCAATGGGTTAGGTCAAGAATTTGGCATGGGGGGGCATTTAAATTTTTGCCTGTATTTCCCTGGCCACAAAGCACTGAGGAAAGGGGCCCAAGCTGAACTCTTGCACCAGGGCCCATGAGCCTTTAGCTACGCCCCTGTTGGTGAGAAACGAATGACGGTTTGCTTTTTTTTTTTGCGGGACTACTTTTTAATGGCGCAATTTAATGCAATTCTACCATTGTTTTTTTGGCTTTGTTTTTGTTCAATGGGTCCATAATTCCGGAGATACGGACGGAGGCACGGATCGAAACACCACGGAAGCACTACGGAGTGGTGCTTCTGGCCGGCGTGCCTCTGCACCGCAATAAAGTAGTGCATGCACTACTTTTTTGCGGTGCGGACCGTCGGATCGCGGACCCCATTCAAGTGAATGGGTCCGTGATCCGAATGCAGCGGCCCCACTGTCAGTGCCCGTGCATTGTGGACCGCAAATTGCGGGCACTGACAACACACGTTCGTGTGCATGAGCCCTAAAGATAATCAAAAGAAATGGGAAGCCCCCAGAGCTAAATTTCAAGGGTCTGAATTCTTACGTTCATGCAAAATTTCAATTTTTTCTTTTTAATAAATTTGTAAAAGTTTCTAAAATTTTGTTTTCACTTTCTCACTAAGTGGTATTGAGTGCAGATTGATAGGGGAAAACTTGATTTTTTTATTTTAAAAAACTGCAACATGACAAATGTGAAAAACGTGAAAGGGACTGAAGACTTTCTGATTGCACTGTAAGCATTGTGGTGCTAGCTGGCATACAGCCTGGTATAAAACTCTTGGGTAGAGAGGGATATACAGCCTGAGATATTCCAGACTGAAGCAGCCCCCCAACTGGTGGGCATGAAGGAGGAGAGGGAAGGCAAGTGGAGGACATACTGACACGCTGCAGGAAAGGAGAAAGGGTATAAATCTTTCTTTCCCTATGTAACTGTACATGACTCTAGACAAGAAAAAAGCTGATATTTTACTGCAGCATGCTGGGGTATTTTGTCCTATATTTTTGACAGACTCTTGTAGACGTGAAAGAAGCCTAATGTGGACTTCTGTGCATGTAATTGACCCAAAGCACACACACACACACACAATGGATCTTTTTACGAAGAAGTGAGAAGATAAATGTGTGCTTTATATGACCCCTCTGTGCCTAATTATGCTGTTTTATTGATGTCATGGCCCGACCCAGACGTTTACCAGCATCAGGATCAAAGTGTCAAATTAGTTGCACCAAACACACAAACAATAATAAACAATAATAAACATTACCTTTTATCACCATAAACAATAATTTTCAATTCACTTTACAAATCAAACCAATATGACAAACCAGGGCAACCTGGGCTCCTGCATAGACTTGCAAGGTTCATGGCTCCACTAAAATACCGTATTTTTCGCTTCATAAAAAATATATATATTTTTCATCAGATCTCAGATCAGACCCCCCTCCCCAATGTTAATCAGACCTCAGATTCAGGGGCGGACACAGACAGCAGTGGGCCCCTGTGCAAAGAATGTGCCTGCCCCCCCCCATATGTCAGTTGCTCAGGATTCCCCCCCCCCCATATGCTCATTCAGGCCCCCCCCCATATGCCACTTGCTCAGGACCCCAAATGTGTCACTTGCTCAGGACCCCCACCCAGATCAGTTGCTCAGGAGTAACACCCCCCCTAATATCAGTTGTTTATTTATTCCGCCCCCCCCGCCCCATATGTCAGTTGCTCAAGACCCCACTCCTATATGCTCATTCAGGCCCCCCCCATATGTCACTTGCTCAGGACCCCCACCAGTTGCTCAGGAGGACCCCCCCCCCATATCAGTTTTTAATTTATTTATTCAGGGCCCCCCATATGTCAGTTGCTCAAGACCCCCCTCATATATGCTCATTCAGGCCCCCGCATATATTAGTTGCTCAGTACCCCCACCAGTTGCTCAGGGGGACCCCCCCAATATCAGTTGTTTATTTATTTATTCAGGGCCCCCCATAAGTCACTTGCTCAGGACCCCCCCCATATGTCACTTGCTCAGGACCCCCCCCAATATCAGATGTTAATTATTAATTTATTTTATTTATTCAGGGCCCCCATATGTCAGTTGCGCCCCCCCCCTCCAATTTGCTCATTCAGGCCCCCCATATCCTTGTTGTGTGACCGACAAACCCCCATCAGACCTCAGATCAGACTAAATATAAATAAATAAAACTTACCTCTCCTGCTCCACTGCTCCGCATGTCCGCCGGGGTGTCTTGAAGCGAGTCCCTGCCCTGCTCGTCTCCAACAGCCCGCGCTGCACAGTCACGTGATCTGACTGCGTACAGCATCAGGTCATAGTGTGCGCTGTACGCAGTCAGGCTGGAGGAGACGAGGGAGGAAGTGGAGGCCGGGGTAAGTATTCTCTCTCTTGCGTACGTACTAGCGAGCGCTTCCAGAAGCGCTCGCTAGTATGAATGGGCCCCCCTCACACGCTGGGCCCCTGTGCAGCTGAACCGGCTGCACAGGCGATATGTCCGCCCCTGCTCAGATTAGACCCCCAATGTTAATCAGACCTAATATCAGATCCTCCATTGTTAATCAAACCTCAGATCAGACCCCGAATGTTAATCAGAACTCAGATCAGACCTCTCAAATGTTAATCAGACATCAGATCAGACCTCAATGTTAATCAGACCTTAGACCAGACCAGTGGCGTAGCGTGGGTTGCCAGCACACAGGGCAAGCCAAGTATTGTGCCCCCTCTCACTCAACCTATAATGCAGTAAATATCACCTGCAGTCTTACATATAACAGATAACACATACAGATAATGTAGTAGGTGTAGGTGTGATAGGTGTGAGGCCCCAAAATTCAGAACACACACAGTATGACCTGAAGTCTGGGGCTGGGCTGCGGCAGTGTGGACCAAATTCTATATCCACCCCATCCCCCCCAAACCTTGCCGTAAACAGATATGTGGATGACATTACATACATTGCTATGACATATACAGTAGAATACAGCATCACATACCTCATACATCCAGTGACATCTTCTGGGATGTAGACTCTTTCCTCAATGTCTTCATTTGGAGAAAAGACCGCTATAATACCTTCTTTCAGCTGCATCTCGTCTCTGCAGAGTTTCAGAGAAAATTTTTTTGATTCCTCACTTTACTATCATCCTGGTGCCTCAACACTGTCATCCTGCTGCTACCCCTAATACTGTGGTAGTGCCAGACAGATAGTCCCCCATAATATTATTCCCCCTGTATTATTATTATAATGGCCCCCTGTATATTATTATAATGGTCCCCTCTGTATTATAATTATAATGGCCCCTCTGTATTATAATGACCCCCTCTGAGTATTATTATTATTATTATTATGGACCCTCTGTATAATTATTAAATATAGGGGCCATTATATTTAATAATTATAAAGAGGGTCCATAATAAGAATACTACAGTAGGGGCCATTATAATACAGAGGGGCCATTATATTTAATAATTATAAAGAGGGTCCATAATAATAATAATACTACAGTTGAGGCCATTATAATACAGAGGGGCCATTATATTTAATAATTATAAAGAGGGTCCATAATAATACTACAGTGGAGGCCATTATAATACACAGGGGCATTATATTTAATAATTATAAAGAGGGTCCATAATAATAATAATACTACAGTGGAAGCCATTATAATATTACAGAATGGCCCCTCAGTAGTATTATTGTAATAATGGTCCCCTTTCCTTCTATATATATATGATTGCCTCCTCTGTATCCTTTGTATTGTATTGATAATGCGCCCCACCTCCATAGTGCCCCCAGTGCGGCCTTCCTTAGGGTAAGTACATTAAAAAAAAAAAAAAAAACTCACCTCTCTTCCTCTCTCCATCACCGCGAGACCCAACGCAGGAGGTCATGGTGAGGTAATCGCAATCTCCTAGTGGCCCAAAGCCTAAAAGGCACAACAGAGGGGACAGGAGCCATAGGCTTCCATTGCCCTCAATTTACTGCTTGCTGCCTCAACAGCCCCCCACACTACGCCACTGGACCAGACCCCCAATGTTAATCAGAATCAGAGAGACCTCCCCCAATGTTAATCAGACCTCGGATCAAACCCCCAAAGTTAATTAGACCTCAGATCAGACAAAAATAAATAAAACAATTGGCCTCTCCTGTTTAAGATGGCACCGCCACTTGGGAGATCCAGCATGCTGTTCCTGCAGCGATGAACTGTGACTTGATGTTGCACTGCATCAGGTTATAGGACGTGCGCTACATCCTGACACTGCACACAGTCAGCACAGCAGAGCACCAGCAGAAGAGCAGGGAGCCGTGAGTAAAGCCAGCACTAGGGGTGTTATATTCACTGCTCCCCGGTCCCACTGTACTAATGAGTGATTTCATAATGGAAGCTCTCATTAGTATTTGTGCGGTATTTTTCCTGGCTTTGTGATTACTTGCTTTTCCATAAGAACTCTTTCATTACATCTGTTCACACATCATGCCTTTGTATAATTTTTGATTGCATATTATATTCAAAATAATAGAAAAAAATTGTGTTATCTATTGAAAAAATCAAACCCACATCAAGCCCATAAAACAATACCTCCTTTGTACTTAACTAAACTTTTTCAGTATTTTCTGTTGGGAAAGATGGCAACCCTAAAGCCTGTATTACATGTGATGATTTGTCAGCAGATGATCGCTAATGAGCATTGGTATGAACGCTCGTTAGCGATCATCTTGCAGTGTAATACTGCCGCTGATTGCCCGGCAATCCAAATCTTTTGACATGTTAAAAAAATTATCGTTTGAAGGCGGCAGAGCATGCTGTCTTATAGCGATCTGCTGCCAGCAAACCACTATACAGCATGGGGATGAGCAATGCTATAGCAATCGCTCCTCCCCATGTCGTGGAGGAGATTGCTGCATGTAATAGCAGTGGTCTCCTACGCTAGCGAGAAGGCGATTGCTGGGAGGGAACACTGCCACATCGGGCTGTGTAATATAGCCTTTAGTCCAAAAAGTGGTGAGAACAAAGTTGCCACTTATCATAAGGACCCACATCAGTCCTGGGGATTATGCCATGACTACATTCTTTACATCAGGCTAGTGATTGGTACCTAGAATGTGACATCATATAAAGCTCTCATGTGACCTACTGTGATCATGCCAGTTTCTCTTTATTAATAACAGTATCTTATGATGCTTGGTAGCCCCTATGGTGCCCGCTTTGCCCTGGCTGACATGATCATAGAGGCTCACCAGTCATATACATTGCTGCTTCTCTCATTAGTATGTAATGTCATTAAGATGAGCCTGCAGCAGTAAAATGTTCTCTGACGTCAATGCGTGTCTGCTTCTCTGACACTTGGACCAGCAGATACTGGACATTTCTGATGGGGTTAGAGGTGATTCAGCCGTCTGGTATGGAGAGATGGCAGTATACATAATCACAAACTAATAGGATCATTTCCCTGATGTCACAGAAGTCAGGATTGTTGGGGAAGTTTATCATGAACTTTAAATGTCATTTATTTGAGTTTGCAGGGGCCAAGACAAGAGTATCTGTGAATCCAGAATGGTGGTCAGGACAGGAGATTTTTGTGTCTTCAGAATACAGAGGTCTTGAAAAGAAAATGAGTGACCTCACATTATATCACGACAGGAGAAATTTGTGCCTTAGGAATACAGGGTGTAGGTCAGAACAAGAGACAAGTGTCCTCAGAATACAGAGGTCAGGACAAAAGCCCCATTCTACAGAGTGTATAGCCGTTTAGTCTATTATGATCTGCAGCTAGTACTCAACTAGTCCCAGGACAGCTCAGTGCTCAGTCACATTTGTTGGTACAGGCCGATGTTGCACTGCTTTGACCTTCAAATCCATGGGATGGACTAAATCCCTGTAGACCACATGTCCCAGGTACTCAATACTTTCCTTGAACAGATGACATTTGCCAGGTTTTGTTTGCAACAAGTGTTCAGTGAAGGTGGCTGCAAACAATAATTTTTAAACCTGTTGAAAGATTCCAATTGTCTGATGAACGAGTGTTTGTCCGTTCATCGTGTAATCGGTGGCAGTATTACACTGCCAGATCATCTCTAAAGAGCATTCATATGAAAGCTTGTTAGCGATGATCTGAACGATTATCTGTGCATGCAATTTAAGCTTTACTGTGTCTGGTGATGTGATTGTCCAGCACTTGTTTCAGCAGTGCCTTGGCCTCTTGAAAGACCTTTGGAGGAATTTTGCAGTAGCGTGGGCCTGGCATTCCTAGTTGTAATCTTCTGTTCTAGGGTCTGATAGAGAAAGTGTCCATATGTACTCCTACGAGTGGACATCCTCTCCAGTTATACCTCCCCTAGGAGCTATTCTTCTGCAGTTCTCATTGGCCTAGAGTTGATATGGTACACCATGAGGGCAATGGTACCTGTATCTACGAGCTCAGTCTTGCAGTTTGATTCTTGGGTAACTTGAGTAACACTGTACATGAGGAGCACTTCTGCCGTCAGCACTCAAGATGCAAGGGTCATGTTATGCTTGGTGATTTTCACCATTCTTAAAAGCACCTCTCCAGTCTGCGCAGTAGACAGTGTCCTGGCAAGAGCTATCCCTTCTCTTTCCAGCATTTGCTCTTACACAATGGCGGCACATTTCAGTTCTTGACTGATGTCCCCTGGAAAAGGCAGCAACACTTCATGGTTGTCACATGGGATCCAGTGTCCGCTAGGCAGGACAGCTCTGCTCTACCACGTCCATGATTTCTAGAAAGGGGTATCTTTCTGCAATGTCTGCTGTGGTTTACCCCTCAACTGCAGACTGCGACTGGTGTAGTTTAAATTTCTGTGGCTGGTGGTCACACGGCTGCATTGTCAGTCAACCGGGGCTAGCTTCTTTCTCTATCTTGCAGTCCAGTATCTTGATGTCTTTATGGGTTTGATTTCTAAACCAATGCTTCATATCTTTTAATTGCCAGTAATTCTGTCAGCTCTTTAATCATTCCATCCCAACCCAAGATGCCATGAAAACTTCATGCTTTATCGGTTTCTGATAACCCAGCCCAATGTATGGCATGCCATACATTGGGCCCAAGTTGCTCCTCCTATTCTAAGGTGATTACTTGTTTGCATATGATTAAGTCAGATTCTTAGCTGAGTTTCTTTGACAGGGTTCTCCACAATGGCTGATTTCTGAGGTCTTGCAGAAATTGGTTCTGTAAGAGGGTTGAAAATAACCATATCCTTCACTAGCTGTGTTTTAAACTGCTGAACTGTTCAGTAAGTATAGCTGAGGATACGCCAGCAGTGCAAGTGTTATGTATACTAATATACCTCCCTGCATTTAAGTGTGCCATGTGTGATTTGCTATGTATTATGCCATGTAATTTGCCTTTAAGGTGCAGTGAGACTCCAGCAGGTGATGTGCGTGAAAGATAGGTGTCACACCAACAGAATATGACACTTTATTTTTTTATAAGCAGCTTTTACTGAAAGAGGTATTCAAGTTTTTATTTTTTAATGTATTTATTTATAATAGGAGATCATACAATTGTCTAATATACACGTATTTAGAATTCTGCATATATACCTACCGTATTTTTCGATTAGATCTCAGGTCAGACCAGCAATCAGACCCCCAATGTTAATCAGACCTCAGCTCAGACCCCCAATGTTAATAAGACCCCAATAAGACCTTAGATCAGACCCCAATGTAAATGACCCCCAATCAGACCTCAGATAAGAGCCCCATGCCTCTTATCAGCCCCCATGCCTCTCATCAGCCCCCATGCCTGTAATTAGCCCCCATATCAACCCCTATGCCTGAAATTAGACCCCATATCAGCCCCCATGCCTGTAATTAGTCCCCATATCAGCCCCATGCCTTACTTCAGCCCCCAAGCCTCACTTCAGACCCATATCAGCCCCATGCCTTACTTCAGCCCCCATGCCTCTTATTAGCCCCCATTATGAGCCCAGCATGCCTAGGTTAAAATAAATAAAGCACTTACCTCTCCTGCTCCTGGACGCCACCGCTCCTCTCCGCCCGTGCTCTGTCTTCTTCCTCCTTTGTCGGCTGTGCTGTGACCCGGCGCGCACACCGTGAGGTCACAGAGCGCCCTCACGCTGTGCGCAGCCCTGCACAGCCGAGCGGAAGGACCAGGAAGCGATGAGTACAGAGTCTTCACCGTTTCCCAGTCCTCTGGTGCTAATGAGCGCTTCCATAATGGAAGCACTCATTAGCATTCACTCCATAAGACACCTGGGCATTTTCCCCCATTTTCGTTTTATGGGGCGAAAAATATGGTATATTCTCATATCAAGTGATTATATCAAATTCTGCAGTAGAATGATATAGTTCATGTATCAGTCCTGTGTAATGTATCTATGGCCTCACTGAAACATGGCATCAGTCATGTGACACTCTTCCATTCATATAATTCCTGACATTGAGCAAGCAGCAGTGCAACATGACATACATGCACTGGCGTAACTATAGGGGTCGCAGCGGTCGCAGCTGCGACCGGGCCTCTAAGCCAGGGGGGCCCCTCTTGCCAGTGGAAACTCTACTTTTTCCTTTATAAGATGCAGTGCATCTTATAAAGGGAATACTAGTGAGTGCTTCCATAATGGAAGCACTCACTAGTCTGCAGGAGGAGGGGGAGTGAAGCGCTGGTAGCGCTGTACATTACTTACCCCTCCCCCTGCTCGCTCTTCCCGATGCCGGCGCTTCTGTGTTCTGACTGCCTGCAGCGTCAGGACGTACAGAGCGCACTCTGACTTGACCCTGCAGGAGGTCAGGTGACTTCAGCGCAGGCCCCAGGAAGAGAAGACAGCCAGGATAGGGAGAGGAGCAGCAGGAGAGGTAAGTTTGTTTATTTTTTTAAAGTCTGATCTGAGGTCTGATATAGGGGTCTGAAGGGTCTTATTGGGGGTCTGAAAGAAAAGATATGGGGGTCTGAAGGGTTTGATATGGGGGTCTGAAGGCTCTTATTGGGGTTCTGAAAGGAATGATATGGGGGTCTGAAGGGTCTTAATGGGGGTCTGAAAAGAAAGATATGGGGGTCTGAAGGGTCTTATTGGGATTCTGAAAGGAATGATATGGGGGTCTGAAGGGTCTTATTGGGGGTCTGAAAGGAAAGATATGGTGGTCTGAGGGGTCTGATATGCGGGTCTGAAGGGTCTTATTGGGGTTCTGAAAGGAATGATATGGGGGTCTGAAGGGTCTTTTGGGGGTCTGAAGGGCTTACTGGGGGTCTGATATGGGGGTCTGAAGGGTCTTATTGGGGGTCTGATTAGGGGTCTTATTGGGGGTCTGACTGGAGGTCTGAAGGGTCTGACTGGGGGTCTGGAGGTCTAATGGGGGTCTGGAGAGATCTAATGGGGGTCCGATTGGGGGTCTGGAGGTCTATGGGGGTCCGATTGGGGGTCTGGAGGTCTAATGGGGGTCTGATTGGGGGTCTGGAGGTCTAATGGGGGCCCGATTGGGGGTCTGGAGGTCTAATGGGGGTCCAATTGGGGGTCTGAAGGTCTAATGGGGGTCCGATTGGGGTCTGGAGGTCTAATGGGGGTTCGATTGGGGGTCTGGAGGTCTAATGGGGGTCCAATTGGGGGTCTGGGGGTCTAATGGGGGTCAGATCTGGGGGTCTGGAGGTCTGGTCTGATGTCTAATGGGGGTCTGGAGGTCTAATGGGGGTCTTATCTGAGGTCTGATATTGGGGCAGGTTCTGACATGGAGATCTAATAGGGTCTGACAGAGGTCTAAAGGGAGTTTGGTCTGAGATGGGGGTGTCTCATCTGGGGTTTCATATGGGGGTCTGATCTGAAAGGTATGGGGGTATTGTTTTTCTGTGTGGTACCAGTATTTTCAGGGGGACTGTTTCTGCAGTATAGTATTGGGGGGGCAGGATGGGGTATTGAGAAGGTGGGAGGATGATGAAAAAGTAGGAACGTAAGATGTCTGTTTGTTAAACAGACTCTGCAGAGACGAGACGTGGCTGAAAGAAGTCACCATGGTGGTCTGAAAGGAGAAGATGAGGAAAGAGAACGTCTACATCAGAGAAGAGAAGTCACTGGAAGTAAGAGATACATATGTGGTGATGTATGACCCTATATGTTCTGTAGTGCTGTATGTAACGTTTTCCAGGTATGTCTTTAAAGGGGTTGTCCACTTTTTTTCGTACGAGCGCTGCCTTCTCTGCTCTGTTTACTGCTCACTGCAAATGCTACGGCGAGCAGGTGAACAGAGCAGAAAAAGCAGCACTCATATGAGTAGGACAGTAGGACTGAAGGGAATGGATTAGGTTGAGAATTTGGAATGGGGGGGGGACATGTTACAATTTTTGCCTCAGGCAGCAGAAAGGCTAGGTGCATCAGGAGGGAGGGGGGCCCAAGCTGAACTCTTGCACCAGGGCCCATGAGCCTTTAGCTACACCCCTGCATACATGTGCTGGGTCAGAACACATGACACATTCATGTGATAAGTATATAAGACTAGTTGTGGAATCATGATTTTTATTGTGGTTATTACAGTAACTACATTACTGTGTGCATTTACATGGCTGCCTTTCTGTAGGTGATTTGTAAAATGGCACCCTGTCTCTAGCTGATGCTGTAAAACGGCTGCCTGTCTCTAGGTGATGTTGTCATGTTGTTAATAACGTTTAGTGTAAAAAAAAAACACAACACACAGATCTGTTTCTACACATACACTGACAGATAAGATAAAGTGCTGCTGCATGTAGTAATAGTGTATATCAGGGGCGTAGCTATAGAGGGTGCAGAGGTTGCAGCTGCTACCGGGCCTAGGAGCCTGAAGGGGCCCAAAGACCCTTGTGCCGCATAAGAAGACACTGGTATTATAGAAAGTGCATGCTGGTCAAGTTACACCTCTGGCTGGAGGGAAGCAGTTAGGTCAAGAATTTGGCATGGGGGAGGGTCCTGGCCACAAAGCACTGAGGGAATGGAGGCCCAAGCTGAACTCTTGCACCAGGGTCCATCAGCCTTTACCTACGCCCCTGGTGTATATGCTGTATATGTTCTGCTCCTCAAAACACTACTATTCCCCTGTTAGATACATGGGCAGTTTACTAAAAGCCAGGTCACATGATACTTGTGAGGGTCACACGTTTAATCCTATCCAGCTGTCCTATGGATGCATTTTACAGGACTGAAATGGGTCATACCATTTTTTTTTCTTAGGGAGAGGCTACTGTATGGAAAAATTTTAAATAGATTAGAAATTAGAAAACTTTTCAACATCCTAATCTCTAAATAAATAAATGTAATCATTAAAACTGGAATACCTCCTGGACCAGTTATATGACAAGCACAAAAAGTTACAAGTTTAGGTGGTCATATTGATTGATTAGGAATATGCCTTTGTGTGTGGTCAAGCAATGGTACTGCTGCCAGAGAAAACACAGTAGTTATTTTAGCAGGTTAACACTCTCATCAGGTGAACTGATGATAGAGAGGAGGGTTTTATCCCAACCAATATCAGAGTGGTTTCTTAGGATAAGCCCCAAAAGTCTGTATAGCTCTCACATGGAGAGCTTGTAGGGCAGCACATTTAATCAATGTCCTCCTTTTTACGATAGGGTATACCATTACTCTGAGCCTATGTCTCAACTGTAACAGGTTCTCTGGTCAGGTCCATGCTCATGCTATAGAGGGAAATAAGCGCCTCTATTCTCTCTGCTCCCAAATATCATCCTCACATCTGACTGACTGTCAGACTAGCCTGCAAACTCACATTTGAATGTCTCTTTTCAAAACCTTTTATACTTTAGAGACAAGGAAACCCCCTTAACACTCAAAGCATGCATGGAACAATGTAAAGGGGTCACTCCAGCCCCTTACACTCACTAATGTCTCATGGAAGGTATACTGCAGCTTGTTTTGAAATATGCATACATTGTGGAACTGAAACATCTGGAAGAAGAACCGCAATGTGAAAGCTAAGAGCATTGTGTCCACAATGAGTGACTTTAACCATAGTCCAAAAAAATGTGTCTAGCAACACTCACCACTATGCAGTTACTTCCTACAGGATGCACGTCAGTATTCCAGGAATCCTCATACCCGGACTTCACACATATTACGTAGGATGACAAAAAAAACCTCTTCTTTATTTATGACATGTCCAAAACACAAAGAATGCAATGTTTTGACCCCTAAAGGTCTTAGTCAAGCATGCTAAAGTCCTTTGAGGTTCGCAAACTGGGGCCACGTCTATTCCTTTTTCTAATACTGGGCAAAGAATCTTTTTTGCAGCATATCTTTACATGATGTATCTCCATATACATCTCCCAGGACACAAGAAATCTGCTCTGTCTCTTGATGGTTATAGCAACATTGTTCATCTTTTCTCATCCTTCAAAGTGCTGAGGACTTGTTCTGTTTTTAGATGTGGTGAGGAGAAGAGAATGTGGTAATCAAATTATTAATTTTTTAATTTTACTCACTTATATAGCGCCCACAAATTCCACACCGCTTTACAGACATTATCAATCGCTTGCTGTCCACAGTGTAGTTCACAATCTAAGTTCCCTATCAGTATTTCTTTGGAGTGTGGAAGGAAACCAGAGTACCTGGAGGAAACCCGCACAATCACAGGGAGAACATACAAACTCCATGCAGATGTTGTCCTTGGTGGGATTTGAACATACATTGAGAACAGTTTTTATATGGCTCACAGTGGCAATGAGGGTAGTATAATGCTTGAATAGTCCCTGCAGCTCAGCAATCACTCTTGAGCAGGGTTGCCAACCAAAATTTTTCTTTATTCTGGACAACTTATGCTGAAATCACAGACAGCCAACATTTTTTACGGACAAATTGGAAAACCATAATGGATGATAAATATTAGATGTCTATAGCTCATTATACTTATCAGAACTCATTACCAGCATTTACTGCGAGCTGTAAAATGATAATAATTACTGCCAAAATAATTTAGTTAACTACCCCCATCCTCCAAAAAATTGCAGACACGTCTATTTTTTTAACGGACATCAGACTGTTGGAAATATCTGGGGGTTGGAAACCCTGCTCCTGGTTGAACTGAGGACAACTTAATAATAATGTGCTTAGCCTCTGTATACACTAGGGGGGTAATTTATTATCCAGAAATAATATAGGCGTATATCTGGCGCAGATTACAGCGCACCGGTTAGTGGAGCCGCAATCTGCGATTTTTCCCCGTCAAGCCAGGTCTAAAAAAGTGAACGTAGCGTAGGTTGGGAAGGCAACAGCTTGGAAAATGCTTAGAAAATGCGCCGAAGTCTAAGAGGCCTGCGCCTCTTCATATCTTCGGCAGATCCACCGCCAGATATAGGGGTTATTAAGACTGGTGTCTAAAAAGCTGGTCTTAATAAATGACCCCCTAGGTGCCCTAATTTTGGAGATAATCTACCTCTATTCTCGAACAGAACTATGACTTGTACACTCCTAGGCTCCTTTAGGCCCCACTTACCCGAGGCTGCTCTGGTATCTGACTGATTCTGACACTCTGCAGCCAACAAAATCAGTAACTTCAGGTCTCCATTCTGACTGCTCTGGTGGCGGGCTCTACCTCTGACTGAGCTACTCAGCTTGTCACTGCACACATGTTCACACACTGGTGCAGTACTCCTTGTCCACTTCATGTCTAAGCAGAATTTCCTTCTCTGGCCTAGGTGATCAAGGATGTAGCACTCTCTTCTAGAGTTAATGTTACAGCAGTGTCACTGTGTGTAGCATCAGGATAGGTAAAGGTGTGTCAGAATACAGTGTAGAACATCAGAACAGGAGACTTCTGTCCTCAGAATACAGGCCTCAGATCAGGACAGGGGACACATGTCCTCAGGGCAGAGATGAGGACTGGCGATACATATCCTCCTCATGCGTGTCCTCAGAATACAAAGGTGATGACAGAAGGTACATGCCACTTCCAAACACAGAGTGGAGGTCACGACAGGAGACACTGGTCCCCAGGATAAAGTAGCAAGGACAGGAGACATGTAGGTCCCCAGAATACAGGTCAGGACAGGAGACATGTTTCTACAAAATAACAATGGTGACTATGCAAGACACTTGTGTCCTCAAAAAACAGAGCGGAGGTTAGGGCAAGAGATATGTCCTCAGGATACAGAAGCCAGGACAGGAGACACATGTGTCCTCAGAATAGAGGTGAGTGGTCAGGACAGGTCTCTTGTGTTGTTAGGCCCCTTTTAGACGAGCGAGTTCCACTCATCGGACTCGCAGCGTGAGTATGCGGCAGCTCCCGTCCTGACGGGGTTGCATAGCATTATATTGATTTATGATGCTATGTAACCCTTATAGTTCTGGAATGTATTGGATAATCCAGAACTCTAAGGGTTACATAGCATCATAAATCAATATAATGCTATGCGACCCCTTCAGTGCTGGGAGGTCAAGATGGGAGCTGCCACATACTCACACTGCAAGTCCGGAGTATGGAATTGGCTTGTCTGAAAGGGGCCTTAGAATATAGAGCAGAGGTCAGGACAGAAGAAATATATGTCCCAAGAATACAGTAATCAGGAGAAGAGAGGTATGTGTCCTGAAAAAAAAAGGTTAGGATAAGAGACGTGTATCCTAAGAATACAGACATACAGAGTTATGTGATTGCACACAACAAGTCACAAATGACAGTATGAACTCATGTAATGTAATTTCTATATAGAAGAAGCAGCTTTGTTAGTTTCTTATGAGGGTCTGTGTGAGCAGATCATTGTATTGCATCAATTTAGATTATAAGGTTATAAGCTGCAGTCTCACCCCAGATCCCTAATATCCTCATTATTAAATAGCGTTGTATCCTTCACAGTAGAGACCAGGAAATCGCTCATAAGAGAAAACCTCTGTCCGGAGTGCAGGGTCACTGCAGGAGGAAGCAATCTAACCATTTATTACACAAGTGGATCCTGATAACATCTCATCTGAAGAAGGAACGGAAACATTCATGTCTGGTGACTCAATGAGCTTTTCCTGACTGATAGGGAAAACGAGATGAGACTGAAGGCAGAACATTGGTGGCACTGCCCAGTTTTGTTAGGCCAGGGATGGAGTCTAGGTTGTCCTAGTTTAGGTATCAGAGGTATCTTACTAGCCAAACGCTACATTATATATATATATATATATATATATATATATATATATATATATATATATGTCTCATAGCCTGCTAACATACAGTAAGATGTTGAGGCTTCCTTCACCCACAGTGCATGAAAAAGTAAGGTAGCTCTCTGCAATTACAATCTAAACGAATAAAACACAAACAGTTGTAGTGTTCGTAAAACCTCCATAGTGTAATGCCTTATTCACGTCAGTGTTTTGTTCAGTGATTTCTATCAGTGATTTTGAGCCAAAACCAGGTGCGGCTCTAAACACAGAACAGGTGCAGATCTTTCCCTCATACCTTATGCCTGTGGAGGCTCCAATCCTGGTTTTGGCTTACAGCACTGATGGAAATCACTGACCAAAACACTGATGTGTGAATGAGGCTCAAGGAGAAAAAGTAAGTGAACCCTTGAATTTAATAACTTGTAGATCTCCCTTTAGTAGCAATCACCTCCACCTATTGTTCTTGTAGCTGCAAACAAGATATGCACAATGCTGAGGAGGAATTTTGAAACATTCCTACCTGTTTCAATTCAGATAATCGATATTCCTGAGATGCTTGTGTGCATAGCCCTCCTAAGGTCATTCCACAGGATCTCAATATCGTTAGGGTCAGGACTTCTTTTTCAACCATTCTTTAGTTGATTTACTCATGTGCTTTGCGTCATTGTCTTGTTACATCACTCAACACCACTTCAGCTTGAGGTCCTGGACAGCTCCCCTTACATTTTCCTTCTTTATACACCTTAGAATTAATTAGTCAATGATCACAAGACATCCAGGCCCTGAGGTTGAACATTCTGGAATATGATGGTGGTGTAACATACAGAATAGCATGGCTAAGAGCTTCATGTGGATTGTCATATCTCCTGTTATTGATCCTTTAATTCTAATGTCACATGACCAGATGAAATACTGTACATCGATGGTGGCTTTACGTGGACTCTGGTATGTACAGTTATTGATTGCTCTCTTGTAATGTCAAATGACCTGACATGGAATGAGTGAATCAATTCTAAACTAATCACATTTATTACAAATTTCACTAAAAATTTGGATTCTAGCAAATCGGAAACTTTTGTGAATCATTTCTGATAAATCGCTCAAATTGAAAGACGCCATTTTACAGGTCAGAAGACAAAAAAGAAGACATCTGCCTCCAAAAAGTGACATTTTTTTTACCATTTTTTATTAAAAAAACAAAAAAAAAAAACACTGACAGTGCAGTGTGTTTGTAACCACTGGCTACCATCCGTTTACCCATAGATTTATAGGTCACTGTCACTCTGACATTACTAATGCTGCCTTATCATTGTCAAGAGCTTGGAGACAATCCTAGGAGACCACAGAGTGTTATACATGACATTTCAGGGAAATTGAAGCACTTTCAATTTGGGTCGAATTTATTTGGACCAAAATAGAATCTGACAACCGATTTCTGCAAATTGGAGTCTAAATGAATTTAAAAAAAACTTGCTTATCAGTAGACATGATGTCTTGAGCCCAGATTATGACTTGCTTGACTAGGCACAATGTATATAGTCCAGAAATGACCGCATGTGAATGCTGCAGTATATCCGGTTATTGAATGCTAGCTTGTAATGTCACGTAACCAGACAGAATGCATTGAGCCCTGATAATTGCTTCTCATGGATTCTGGTATCACTGACCACCAACCCAATCAACCCAAAAATACAGTTCCTGCCAGGTACTATGGTTTTTTGTATCTGGAAAGAGACAGTTAGGATGATGTTAGGTGGTAGACATTAAATACTGCACCCCAAATAGCTAGCTATATAGCAGTCAGATACTTATAGTAGCTACACGTCTAGGATACTGACATGTAGCTGTCACTGTCATTCCTTGGTGTCTATGAATGTCTGTATCTAGTGGTCTAGGGCAAAGAAGAGGTTAATGTCAACATCTCTGGTGCTTCGGGACAAAAAAAGAGTTATATCAGCCAGAGGCAGACTGGAAACGTAGGCCCTGAAAAACAACCAAAAGTGGCCCTATTTCGTAGGTAGGTCTAAACTGATATTAGAAGGGGCCAACACAAGTACTGTAAGTGAAGTCAACACAAGTAGGATGGTTTAGCCAAGCCATCCTCCCCTACTTCTCAACATAAACTCCCCATTCTTGTAATCCAACAGTATTATCCTGCCCCCTATTGTGCCCCCAGTAGTGTCTTCTAAGTGGCTGAAGGCATATTCCAGCCTGTAGCCTGAGACTCCTGTGTCCTGATGCTGGCCGGTGAAGGCAGCTACAGAATTCAAATGTATTGCCATTTTGAGGATGGTGGTACAGTTGAATTCAGGAGGTCACCTGTGTCCAACAGCCAGGTACATAAATACCTGAGGCTCCCAGCGTTAATTACCACTGGGAGTGTCAGATCATTGTGTACCCAACCAGCAGCCAGTAAGGTCTATGGCTATTAGTGTCACTAATGGTCTAAAACAAAGAAAGGATTAATGTTAGAATCCTTGGTGTTCCAGGGCACTGAAGAGGGTCATGTCCATATTGTTCATCTAGGGCAAAGAAGGAGTTAATATCAGTGTCCCTGGTTTACAGTAGTGAAGGTGTTAATGTCAGTATTTCTAGTGGTCTAGGACAGTTAAATGCTTAATTTCAATATCTATGATGGTTTAGTGATTAGGTGTTTGAGACCTGCAATGACTGAGTGGATTGCCTCAATAAGTGGAGACGACGAGCTGTCTTCTTGGGGATCAGACCTCATTCACAGGAGCCAGAGTAACAAGTGATGTGCGTGAAAAACACAGATAGGGAACCGTACATTGCTTGTTACCCAGCTCCTCATTTTCTATAAATCCAACTATGGTGTGGCTCCCACCTTTAGAAGCCCCACTTATCTTGAACATTAACCGCTTCATTACCAGAGTGTTTATCCCCTTTCTTTACCAGGCTTAAGGAACCAGGATTAATTTCTGAGCCAACCTACATGTAATTAATTTTATTTTTTATGGGACACCTCAGACCTTTATTTTGTGCCATAAGATAATGGATATAATATTTAAAAAAAATAAGGAAAAACTTTGAAAATTATGAAAAAAAAATTTAAAAAATTTTTAAAAAAATCAATTTTTTTAATTATTACAAAAGGTTACAAGACAAAACACTTCTAAAATCATTACTGTATTCTTGTACCCTGAAAATGGACGCTATTTATGTAATTTATCTACTGGCTGGGCCGCCATAAGACTTCAAAATACCATTTTGGCGGCCTATTTTTCTATTGCTGGTTCTATGGCATCGTACTGCCAGAAAAATCTTGTATGGGGCAAAACGTTACAAGCTGCTTCAAAGTGACTTTTTAAATGTTATTTACATATTTTTTATAAATGTTTTATAGAAATAAAAAAATATGCGTGCGTTTGTATATTTTATACAGAAAAAAACCCTGCTATACAAAATATAGCTAAAACAAATACCTAGATTTAAAAAAAAATGTGTGTGTTTGTATATTTTACACAAATTGTACTATACTATTGCTAAAACTAAGAAATATATATAAATATAATAAATATATATTTTTATTTTATTTTTTTATGAACGAAAAAGGGGTGTGTACGTAGTCTGCTATACTACTAACTATTGCTATAACTTTTACATTTTTTTATTTTCTGTGTTTCAATCAAGGCAGTAAGAGGTTAATTCCCAGCCTGCAGGCTGACAGTTCATTCTATAGCCAGCAGGGGGCACTCTTACATAACAAAAAGTGCTCCCTGCCAGCTTTTAGATTTTACAATGTAATAGATGCTTGTGGCAGAGTACCTTTTTTTTTGTAATTTCCCCTGTGCAGGCTACATCTCTAAATCTCATTTGTCCCTGAGCTAGTGGATGATGACTAGGTGTTATGATGACTCCCAAGAGGGCACATTGAAAAACCAGGGGATTTTGCTACCTAAATCTCTGTAATCAGAAGCACCATATGGGACATTATAGAGAAGTACTGACCAGTAGTGATGTGAATCAAGCACCTAGGGAGAGATATAACACGTACTATTACCTGCCTCCCTGTCTGTATCTCTCCACTTGTTTTTCACTCTTCATCTCACTCGCCTTCTCCTCTCTCCTTAGACTTCTATGGGTTGATTGTAATTAGTTTCTTCAGTGAGTGGACAGGCTGTCTCAATCTCAGAAGATGGAATTAGCTGAAAATTCAGAGAGAATGTTAGTTTATGAAGCATGGGGGGAGTAGAAAAAGAGCTGATTACATTTGCCGATACTACTGATTTATGTCAAGTTGTGTGAAATGTTAGTGACTATTTAGGGCCCCATTAGCAGCCCAAGGTGCCCACTAGTAGCCACTACAAGGAGATGCAATGTGAAGAGAATGAAATGCGTACAGTTCTCCTCAGCATCTCCTCTTCCTAGCATCTGCTGTGGGTCCACTTATACTGCCAGTCAAGGGAACAGCAATGTTTCTTGCAGGTAGGGGAAACAGATGGTAAACCCTATTACAGATATAATGGTGGCCCCATTGGTTTTCATTCAGCTTTCCTAGATACAGATGTAACTGAGAAATGGATAGACAGCCAGCTGCCATACTCTAATGATATGATTATTTGTGAAAAGCATGTCCTCTCCTTTGCGTGACTGTCAGAATCAATCAGCGCATCCCTGACTGACACCTGACTGTGACAAATGCCATAAAATGGCTGCCGTGTAATGACAGATGATACACTCTGTAAACATTGGCACTATTACCATAGAATTATGGTCAGTAATTAAATATTAATCATTTTAATGTTATAAGGACAATTATCATTCAGCACTTGCAGTCCAAGGTTAGACGATGAGGTGCTGGCTATGTATGGAATCTCATGCTTGTTATAATATTTTGTCTCCAATTCTTACAGTCTGATGCAGAGTGTCTCATCTATCCACACAGGGGGAGCAGCAGTGTGCTCGTGTGCAGTCTGGTAATGTTTGCTCGAGGTGACAAGTGGAAAAACCTTACCATTATATTTGTATAGAAATTATAATGTGAGTGTAGTACCCCAGTTTATTATGTTAATTATTGCCGTGTCAGTTAACCTACAGTTGTTAGTACAATATTGTCATTTATGGTTTTATCTATGTAAGTCCAATGGTAACTACAGGCAACTAAGAAGGTAAACCGTTGTTTACCAATTATGTTGCTAGTGTGATGGACCCAGGTCTGCCTCCCAGTTAGTGAGAGTGTAGAGTTTGCAGAGAAGGAGGATAAACGTGTATGAGAGAACTCTGCATGCAAGGCCTCAACTGGGAAAGAACAACTTCTACATCAAAGTACTCCAAAGGGAATAGACATCTTGAGAAAGTCTAGAACCTGCAAGGCCGTGCAAAATACCATCAGTGAGGTACAGACTGTTTATGGCATGTGACTTCACTGCTCTAGGAGGCAAATCTAGCTCAGGCACCTACCACACTGGAATCCACTGTGGCCAACCGACTCTTAATCTCTTAAAGTCAAGTATAGTATGCTTATCATTGGTTGCCTATACAATGTCATTGAGGGTATCGGTCCTCTGTGAAATACTTCTGAACTGTGACTTTGCTGCCACCTGTACTACTACTCTCATCATCAACTGAGTAAGGAGACTTTATGCACTATATTCAACAAGCATGATCATTGCCTCCATACTCCATCAACCCTGCACTCCTACGCTGTGCCCAGCTTCATACTCACATTATACACAGTGACAATATATGCAATGACATGTGCAATCTTGACTAGCCAGAGAAGTGGGGGTTGCACGGGAGCCGATGTTTGCGAATAAGTTGCTGGGAGGTGGGCCCCTTCAAAAACTTGCTGTGGGGACCAGTCATTTCTAGTTACACCATTGCACCCTCCATACACTGCATGGCCCTCCCTGGAGGGAGGACTGCCACTGTGAACTGTGAATATTACTACCCCTATCAGGGCTACGATCAGCACTCACATCCTCCCTGTCTGTGCCTCCTCGGCAGGTCACTGCATGAGTAGGTGCCAACCTCTAGGGTAATGTACAGTAGTAATGTATGAACCAGTAATGTGTGGAATGTCACCCAAGGACAAGGTAAGACACTCACTGTCTCGTCCTTTTGTTTGCTTCCTTTCTTGCTCTCTCTCGCCTTCTTTTTCTCTCTTGCCCCCTTTCTCTCATGCCCTCAGATCCCTCTCTTTCTCTCACCTTTCATCTTTCTTTCTTTCTTTCTTTCTTTCTTTCTTTCTTTCTTTCTTTCTTTCTTTCTTTCTTTCTTTCTTTCTTTCTTTCTTTCTTTCTTTCTTTCTTTCTTTCTTTCTTTCTTTCTTTCTTTCCTTCCTTCCTTCTCTCTCATTGTATCCCTCCCTGCTGTGTCTTTCCTTCTCCTTTTTCTCTCTCCCTCTCTTTCTTACCATCGGCTCCCTCTTTCTTTCTCATACTTTCTTGCCCTCTTTTTCTCTTGCATTTGGCTTTCTTTCACTTTGTCACTCTCTGTTTTCCTTCTTTCTCTTCCCATTTTTCTCTCCCTCTTTCTCTATCTCCTTCATCATTTCTTATCCAGTAGTTTCTGACTGAGTGTTTAATCCACCTTAGGTATCCAATATCCAAGTTAATATATTGAAGGAGAAAACTTGTTAAGACTTAAAGGGGTATTCTGGTTGTTATAAGTTATGCCCTATCAACAAGATAGGGGATAACTAATAGCTGCCTCCTGAAAAGGGTTATCCGAGAGTATAAAATGTTCCCCATATGCCGGGCCCCAATTATACTTACCCCGCTCCCTGCGCCGCTCCTGGTCCCCCCACCACCACTGCTGCTTCTCCCCGTGCACGGATGAAAACATCCGGTGTCGGGGGAAACAGCCAATGGCAAGCAGGGACGTTGCAGGTGACGCTAGGGAGGCTTGTCCCCATCCACGCCTCCCATTGGCTACGTACAGTGAAAAATACTAGGGTGACAAGATGGTGTATAGCAGGTGACAGCTGTAGGCAATCACTGTCCTCAGCATTACTCCAATGGAGGAAGGGAGTGGTAATGACCCTGATGTAGTGTTGTAGTGTCACGGTGTCCTACCTCAGGCTGTCGCTCCCTGGGGTCCATTTCAGTTAAAGTTATAGCACTGACGAATGAGGCCAGAGTTGAACATAACAAAGTCTTTCTTACTAAGTGCAGTGTAGAACTTCAAATACATACAGTAGCAGCAGGCTTTAAGTGCAATTCTCTCTCTTTATCTCTAGACTTCCCCCTCCTGGCAGGAAGTTGGACCAGTCCACTCTACCAGGAGGGGTGGAACTGGGTGAAAGCCCTATTACAACCTTCCATTGTCAGCCATTACCTTACCTGCTGAATGAAATGACATGGTACATCTCTCATTACATAGCATTGCATTGAAATACATGTAAGAATGCAGCAATTAAAGAAATATAATAGTAGTACCCTTAGGTCTGTGGTACTGCAACTGCAAGAGGTAGAGGCCTGGTGCATTCTCTGCAGCAAAGTCAGGATCCCTGTATAGGGGTCAAAAGATGAAAATCAGGATAACGCCCTTAGGTTTAACCCATCAAATCCATTGGTTAGCAAACTGGCAAGTGGGTCTACACCCACTGCCATAACACAAAGGGGGAGTGTAAACTAGAACTGGCTTAGTTGCCCATAGCAACCAATCAGATTTCACCTTTCATTTTCCAAAAGAGCTGTCAAAAATGAAAGGTGGAATCTGATTGGTTGCTATGGGCAACTAGGCCAGTTCTACTTTACACCAGTTTGATAAATCTCCCCCAAAGTGTCTTATATTCACCTGTACTACTGATTTAGGCAAAGTTGTTTGAAAATACAGCGACCATTTACATTTTAACATGTTATCCCCTTCAATATATTTGGTCTCTCATCCACTTTTTCTCTCTTATCCTCTCTTTCCCTCTCTAACTCACCCCCTCCACCTCTCTCTAGCTCTCTCTCCTCTCTCAACCACCCTCTTGTCCTTTCTTTCTCTCTCATAAGCCATATCTCTCTCCCTCTTTGAAGATATTTAAGACTACTTTCACACTAGCGTTTAAGTTTCCCAGTATTGAGTTCCGTCATAGGGGCTCAATACCGGGAAAAAAACGCTTCAGTTTTGTCCCAATTCATTGTCAGTGGGGACAAAACTGAACGGAACAGAACGGAATGCTTCAAAATGCATTCCGTTCTGTTTATTTGTGTCCCCAGACCAGAGAGCAATCCGCAACATGTTGTCCTGGGATGCGGAGCAAGACGGATCCGTCATGACCCCCAATGTAAGTCAATGAGGACAGATCGTTTTCTCTGACACAATCTGGCACAATAGAAAACGGATCCGTTCCCCATTGACTTTCAGCGGAGTTCATGAAGGATCCGTCTTGGCATTGTTAAAGATAATATAACCCGATCCATTCAGAACTGATGCAGATGGTTGTATTAACAGTACCGGAAGTGTTTTTGCTGATCCATGACAGATCCAGCAAAAACGCTGGTGTAAAAGTAGCGTGATAATGATGAGCCACTCTCAGGATAGTTCATCAATATGAGATCGAGGCGGGTCTAATTTCTGGCACTCCTGCCAATCAGCTGTTTGCAGGAGCTACTATGTGCCAGAACAAGCTACCAGACCAGCACGCCTGATTACTGCCGCACTGCTCCCACTCACCGTGAGCTCCTCCTAGTGGTGGCTGCCAGTTGTAAAACATTATAATTTTATGTCTATGCAGGGGGTTTGGAGCTCTGTGATGTACATTTATACAGGTGCAGTATTATTTAGAGCAAGGGGTGTACTGTACAGGACACTGTCCTAATTTAGGACTTCTATAGGAGACGTATCAGTAATTCAGCACTGGGCTCCAACATGGTATAAGCTGCTATGTCTTTCAGAATTCTGCTCTTATACTAATACTTCCCTTATATACAATACATACTGTACGAAGCAGCTGGGACTCATGGATGTCTGTAGGACCCTGGAGGCTCCATTAAATGTTCCAGTATTGCGCGCTGCACACTGGACTGCAACTTCTTGCAGTGTCAGAGGCTTTGCCATGAATGGTCCATTTATTCATAATTATCATAAGTAAACACATGCAAGATTCTTGCACCACTCCACCGCATATAAACAAGGCAGCTGCACCTAATTCTGCTCTAACTGTAATATGTGCACTTATGACACATAGACCACAGCAGATGTTTAGTGTTACATTGTATCTTTTAGCGAACACCGATACGACAAGGAGTGACAGAAGCCACAAATGTCCAAAATATCAGGAATATTCTACGTTCTCCAATCATTCCTATAAATATTGGGTGAAGTGGGTGTTTCTTCTGTGCACCCTGATATCAGAATCTTGCTGGTATGTGGTGTAAGGGTCCCAGGAAGAGGAACCCCAGGAATTATAACCACACAAAAGAGCACATAGAACTGATGTCCTGGAGGAGGGGAGCAGACCGCAAACTGCAGACAACCTCCTGCTGGGGTTTATGTGCTGCAATGTCGCCCTCTGCTGGTCATATATAGTCCTTGCATCCATCGCACAGAACAGGAGTTATAGTTTCCACTACTGTGCAGTCTCTTCCTTCTGTGCAATTAGAGTCCAGACTCTTCTTCCCGTGCATGCAGTCACTGGGAGAGATTTATTACTACTAGAGTAAAGTAGAACTGGCTTAGTTGCCCATAGCAACCAATCAGATTCCACCATTCATTTTCAGAGCTCCTCAGGAAAATGAAAGGTGGAATCTGATTGGTCCCTATTAGTGATGAGCGAAGCGAGTTTCGAATCATAGATCCAAAGTTGCTTTGTTCAAAACTTCGGATTAATACTGGACAGAGATCTGTCTCTGTACAGCATTAAAATGTACGGACTCCAATGAGGCAAAATTAGTTATTTGCAAAGTCGTGCGAGACTTTGTTGAATAACTTTGGTATTTGATTTTTAAAGTGGAAAAACACGTTAAAACTTGGATCTAAACTTGGCTTCGGTTCCAACGTACCACTTCCCCCTTTTGCTGCCCTAAATAATGGCAAGTCCCTTAGTAAATATGCCCTACTGTGTGCAGTCTCCTTCTAATGTGCGGTCACTGGCTGCAGTCTCTTCCTTCTGTGCAGTAAGTGGGAGTCCTTTATTAAGGGACTATTTTAGTAGTGAGTCACTTTTTTTAACTGGCTGTGCATCAGTATTTAGTTGCATGGCTGGTTTTACGTCGTGTTCGACAGTTGAATGGAACAAGGGCAAATTTAATAACATTTATGCCTGGAAAGAGGTGTAACTGTTGAAGAAAAACGTCAGGAACACGGACTGTCATAGATGCGGCTAAATAATGACAAGGCACAAGCCTTGGGAAGTGGGAGTCTAAGCTTAGTAAATGACCCCCACTGTGTGCAGTCTATTCCTCCTGTACAGTTGTGTGTGGTTTCTTCCGCCTAAATCGTCCTTTCCTGTTTAGTCACTGGGAGTCATTTCCTTCAGTTACTTAAACAGGTTATCCCATGATAATTGTAAAAAATGAAAATCAGACATCATATAATACATGGCAATCTCTTTCTAACAAAGCTAGAACTAGCCCTGTACTTCACATGGATCCAGAGATCTCCCCATTCATTGGTCTGCTAGATTTATATCAAGCTGACAGCTCAAGGGGCGTGTCTTTCCTGCTGCAGCTAAGTGGGCGTGTCAATGCTCTCCCTGCCCAGGAGGCAGTTGAAGGATGAAACTGAGCATGTGCGGCCTTCTCAGTGAGCCGGACAAAGAAATAAGAAAAAAACAAACAGGTGGCGCTATACAGATATATTTTATTGAATAACTCAGTGTTTATACAAAATTTGTAGTTACATGCAGTTACAAAAGAATTCAGATCCAGGTGCTGAGTTGAAAACTGTAGAATATTTTTTTCATAGGACAACCCCTTTAACCCCTTCAACCACGGGCCTGTTTTCACCTTCCTGACCAGGCAATGTTTTGCAAATCTGACATGTGTCACTTTATGTGGTAACTTTGGAATGCTTTTACTTATCCAAGCCATTCTGAGATTGTTTTCTTCACGACAGTAGTAAATTTGTGGCAAAATATTTAATTTTTATTTATAAAAAAAATACCAAATTTACCAAAAATTAGGAAAAATTTCCAAATTTCCAAATTTCAATTTCTCTACTTTCAAAATACATAGTAGTACCTCCAAAAATAGTTATTATTTTACATTCCCCATATGTCTACGTCTATGTCTTCATTTTATAAATGTCATTTTACTTTTTTAGGACGTTAGAAGGCTTAGAAGTTTAGAAGCCAATTTTCAAATTTTCAGCAAAATTTCCAAAACCATTTTTAAGCACCAATTCAGATATAAAGTGATTTTGAATGGCTTACGTAATGGAAACCACCCATAAATGACCCCATTTTAGAAACTACACCCCTCAAATTATAAAAAAACTGCTGTTACAAACTTTGTTAACCCTTGAGGTGTTCCACAAGAATTAATGGAAAATGGAGGTGAAATTTCAAAATTTCACTTTTTTGGTAGATTATTACATACTAACATAGTTTATAAGGCCAAAAAAAGACATCTGTCCATCCAGTTCGGCCTGTTTTCCTACAAGTTGATCCAAAGGAAGGCAAAAAACCCTGTGAGGTAGAAGCCAATTTTCCCACACTTTAGGGAAAAAAAATCCTTCCCGACTCCAATCAGGCAATCAGAATTACTCCCTGGATCAACGACCTATCTCTAGTAACTATAACCTATAATATTATTACCATCCAGAAATACATCCAGGCCTCTCTTGAACTCGTTTAATGAACTTACCATCACCACCTCCTCAGGCAGAGAGTTCCATAGTCTCACTGCTCTTACCGTAAAGAATCCTCTTCTATGTTTGTGTACAAACCTTCTTTCCTCCAGATGCAGAGGATGTCCCCTCATCACAGTCACAGTCCTGGGTATAAATAGATCATGGGAGAGATCTCTGTACTGACCCCTGATATATTTATACATAGTTATTAGATCTCCCCTCAGTCGTCTTTTTTCTAAAGTGAATAAGCCTAATTTTGATAATCTTTCTGGGTACTGTAGTCCACCCATTCCAGTTATTACTTTAGTTGCCCTCCTCTGAAACCTCTCCAGCTCTGCTATGTCTGCCTTGTTCACAGGAGCCCAGAACTGTACACAGTACTCCATGTGTGGTCTGACTAGTGATTTGTAAAGTGGCAGGACTATGTTCTCATCATGGGTATCTATGCCTCTTTTGATCTTATTGGCCTTGGCAGCAGCTGTCTGACACTGGTTTCTACAGCTTAGTTTGCTGTTCACTAAAATTCCTAGGTCCTTTTCCATGTCAGAGTTACCTAATATTTTACCATTTAGTATGTACTGGTGACTTGCATTATTCCTTCCCATATGCATAACCTTACATTTGTCAGTGTTAAACCTCATCTGCCACTTCTCTGCCCAAGCCTCCAGTCTATCCAGATCCATCTATAGCAGTGTATTGTCTTCTTCTGTGTTAATTACTTTACACAGTTTAGTGTCATCTGCAAAAATTGATATTTTACTGTGCAAGCTTTCTACAAGATCATTAATAAATATATTGAAGAGAATAGGGCCCAATACTGACCCCTGTGGTACCCCACTAGTGACAGTGACCCAATCTGAATATGTGCTGTTAATAACCACCCTCTGTTTTCTATCACTGAGCCAGTTACTTACCCACATACAGACATTTTCTCTCAGTCCAAGCATTCTCATTTTATATACTAACCTTTTATGTGGTACCGTGTTAAATGCTTTGGAGAAGTCCAGATATATGACATCCATTGATCGCCGCGGTCCAGTCTAGAACTTACCTCCTCATAGAAACTGATTAAATTGGTTTGACATGACCAATCCCCAGGGTTGCCAACCGTCCAGAAATTTCTGGACAGTCCGTAAAAATAGGTGACTTTTTTCCTGTGTCCGTGAGAAAAAAATTGACGTGTCCGTGATTTTTTTGATGCTGCTGGTACTTGACTAAATTAATTTAGTGGTAATTATCATTATTTTAGAGCTTACAGTAAATTATGGTAATGAGATATTATCAGTATATTGAGCTATAGACATGTATCACTTATAATCTTCATAATTCATTATGGTTTTCCAATTTGTCCGTAAAAAATGTTGGCCGTCCGTGATTTCGGGATAATTTGTCCAGAAAAAAGAAAAGCTCTGGTTGGCAACCCTGCCGATCCCTCATGAAGCCATGCTGATATGGAGTTATTTGCTTATTTTTATTGAGGTACTCCAAGATAGCATCTCTTAGAAAACCCTCAAACAGTTTACCCACGACAGATGTTAAACTTACCGGCCTATAGTTCCCGGGCTCTGTTTTTGGACACTTTTTGAATATTGGCACCACAATTGCTATGCGCCAATCCTGTGGAACACTCCCTGTCAGTATAGAGTCCTTAAATATCAGAAATAAGGGTCTGGCGATGACATTACTTAATTCTCTTAGGATATGGGGGTGTATGCCATTATTCATGTTAACTTTTTTCTTGCAAAACAGCAAGGGTTCACAGCAAACTAAACCTCAATATACATTGCTCTGATTCTGCAGTTTTTAGAGAAATACCCCATATGTGGTGGTAAACGTCTCTATGGGTTTGTGGCAGTGGTCAGAAGGAAAGGAGCGCCATACGGATTTTGGAGGCAGATTTTGCTAGAATGGTTTTTAGGCACCATTTTGTAATTGAGAGACCCTGACGTACCCCTACAGTGGAAACCCTCAAAAAGGGACCCCATTTTGGAAACTACACCCTTCAAAGAATATATTAAGGGGGGTACTGGCCACTTTGACCCCCTAAGCGTTTTACGGAATTTGGAAACACTTGGCGGTGAAAATGAAAAGTTTCATTTCTTCCAATAAAATGTTGCTTTAGACCCCAAATTTTTCATTTTCACAAGGGGAAACGGGAGAAAAGCACCCCATAATTTGTTCCCCATTTTCTCCTGAATACGGCAACACCCCATATGTGGTGGTAAACGGCTGTGGGGGCACATGGTAGGACTCAGAACAGAAGGAGCGCCATATGGATTTTGCAGCACAGATTTTGATGGACTGGTTTGCGGGAGCCATTGATTTTTATTTTTTTGAGTTATTGTCTTATGTGGGGGCTCATTTTTGCGGGATGAGCTGATGTTTTCATTGGTACCATTTTTGATCGCTTGGTATTGAGTCAAGGTGAAAAAAATTGCTGTTTTGGCATAGTATTTTTTAATTTTTTTTTACAGAATTCACCTGAGGGGGAAAATCATGTGATATTTTTATAGAGCAGGTTGTTACGGACGCGGCGATACCCAATATGTCTACCATTTTTATTTTTGGAAAGTTTTACACATTAGATACATTTTTGAACAGAATAAAATCTTTTTTTTCTGTTACCATTTTCTGAGAGCCATATTTTTTTTATTTTTCTGTCGATTGTCTCAGGTAGGGTCTCATTTTTTTCGGGACGAGATGACGGGTTGATTGGTACCATATTGGGTTAAATACGCCTTTTTGATCGCCTGCTATTACACTTTTTGTGAGGCAAGAGGGATAAAAATGGCTGTTTTGGCATAGTTTTTTTTAAAACAATTTTTACACCATTCACCTGGGGGGCCATCTCATGAAATATTTTTATAGAGCAGGTTGTTACGGACGCGGCGATACCCAATATGTCTAACATTTTTATTTTTGGAAAGTTTTACACATTAGATGCATTTTTGAACAGAATAAAATCTTTTTTTTGTGTTGCTATTTTCTGAGAGCCATATTTTTTTAAATTTTTTGGGCGATTGTCTCAGGTAGGGTCTAAATTTCTGCGGGACGATATGACGGTTTGATTGGTACCATTTTGGGGTAAATACGCCTTTTTGATCGCCTGCTATTACACTTTTCGTGAGGCAAGGTGAAAAAAATGGCTGCTATGGCATAGTTTTTTTTAAATTTTTTTTACAGCATTCACCTGGGGGGCCATCTCATGTAATATTTTTATAGAGCAGGTTGTTACGGACGCGGCGATACCCAATATGTCTAACATTTTTATTTTTGGAAAGTTTTACACATTAGATGCATTTTTGAACAAAATAAAATATTTTTTTGTGTTGCCATTTTCTGAGAGCCACTTTTTTTTTATTTTTCTGGCGATTGTCTTAGGTAGGGTCTCATTTTTTGCGGGACAAGATGACGATTTGATTGGTACCATTTTGGGTACATACGCTTTTTTGATCGCCTGCTATTACACTTTTTGTAAGGGAAGGTGACCAAAAAAAGGCTTTTTTGGCACTGTTTTTTTTTTTTTTCTTTACTGCGTTCACCTGGCGGGGTGGATCATGTGATATTTTTATTTTCACTATTTTTTACAACTTTTTTTATATTATTTTGTGAAAAGGACGCTTTTTTTTTTGGAACTTGAAACTTTTTTTGTAAAACTTTATTTTTTCACTTTTTTTCCACTTTCTTAACTTTTGGAGTCTGATCCTCTTTACAATGCATTACAATACTTCTGTATTGTAATGCATTGGCTGGAAGTGTATTACACACAGTTACTGCCTGTGAGATCCATGGGGCTGGATCTCACAGGCTTCTGTAGATAGCAGCCGGATGCCTAAGGAAGGCATCCGGCTGCTATCTAAGCCATCGGGTCCCCGTCACAGCAGCGCGGGGACCCGATGGACACCCCTTCCCACCGCCCGCATCACATGTGCCGCGGTCAGCACTGACCACGGCACATGAAGGGTTAATATGCCCGCATCAGTGTTTTCACCGATGCGGGCGTGCGCAGCAGGGGTCCGGCTACTGGGAACAGCCGGCCCCCCGCAGCTGATCGGGCGGGTGCAGCGGAGGAGCGATCTCCAATGCCATCGTTCATCCATATACTGTCTAGTTGTTTGCCAGCATCACACTGTGATTAGACAGTGCGATCTGCTGCCGGCAAACAATAATTTTTAAACTAGTTAAAAACCTGGATTGTGTAATTGGTGGTTCATTGGGTAATTGGTGGCATTATTATACTGCCAGATCATCACTAACGAGCGTTACTACAAACCTTACTTTGAGTACATTACGTGTACCCAAGAGAGTTATCACTGTGTTAAATGTGGTGTTACATAGGACTGCTAGTAATATCCACTACATTATCTGTACTCAGACAGTTAACGCTGTGTTATCTGTGGTGTTACATAGGACTGCAGGTGACATCTACTACATTATCTGTACTCAAGAGAGTTATCACTGTGTTATCTGTGGTGTTACATAGGACTGCAGGTTACGTCTCCCCCTTTCCCCGATTCTCCTACATTGCTGTGTCCCTCAATTTATCATCTTGCTACCCTTGCAGCATATACATTTATGCTGGAATTTAGGCGATAAATGTTTGAGAAATGGGGGTCCAATGCCCCTGATGCTCATCACACTGCAGGGGATCACACTCCAGTGAGTTCTGCATTCTCTTTATCCATGAACAGTACATATGGTGTTATCTGTGCCTTTCACTGTGATGAATGAAGGGGCACATGGAGTGTAGACCCCCATGATCAGTATTAGGGCTCATTCAGATTGCCGTATGAATGAGTCCGCATCTGTTCCGCAATTTTGCGGAATGGGTGCGGACCCATTCATTTCAATGGGGCCGCAAAAGATGCGGACAGCACACCGTGTGCTGTCTGCATCCGTGCTTCCGTTCTGCGGCTCCGCGGAAAAGATAGAGCATGTCCTTATTCTTGTCCGCGATCACAGACAAGAATAGGCGTTTTCTATTATGCTTGCGGCCATGTGCAGTCCGCAAATTGCGGAACGCACTTGGCCAGTATCCATGTTTTGCGGATCCGGTCGCACTACGGCCGTCTGAATGCGTCCTTAATGATGGCCTTCAACAGGGATCAGCAATCTCCGACACTCCTGCTGTTCTGAAACTACAACTCCCAGAATCCTCATTTTGCCTTTATGGGAGTTGCGGCTGAAGGGCTGAAGGTTGTAGATCCCAAGCCTACAATATGGATATATGGCAGTGCTGTTTGGTGCAATTTTTATGTGTGTTATCACCATGTAACCCCATGGCTGGGGTTACATGGTGATCTTGGGCTATCACAGACCAAGGATCGCAGTTTAGCAGTGATGCCATAGAATTTAATAGGGTCGCAGAGCAACTTGCAGGTTGCTGCAACCCTGACCCCCAGAGTTACAAAAAATTCAACCCTACTGGTTATTTTATTTTCATATTTCTTATATAACCAAGTGAGTGGGGGTTTGTATGGCGAGTGTGGGCGATCTTGACTAGCCGCAGGAGTAGGAGTTGTACAGGAGGAGGGGGTTGCGGGGAAATAGCTTGCCTGTTCAAAAATTTGCTATGCGGCCCAGTCATTTCTAGTTACACCCCTTACCGATAGATTTTATTGAATAAGTTAATGGTTATACTAAATTTAGAATTACATATAATTATAAGTATTGGGTTCTGGTTTAAAAAATCTAGAATATATTTTGTGGAAAAACCCTTTCATAAAGCTTAAGAATCTATGAGCAGTAAGCTTCCCCTAGTGGTGGCTGCAGGTAACTGCTAGGAAAGAGTTCTGGCAAGCACTTCAGTGCTGGGCCCTCTTCCACTGTGGACAGCTCCGCCTCTATGGTATGTAGAACTCTGTGGACCGGGCAGATAAGAACAGTGAAAATGTAAGACAACTGTGCACTGTGATGACGGAATAGTCACATCCACAGAGGAGAAAGGGAAGGTGTCCATTTTCTTTTCCGGGGGATGGTGCTAGGGGCCAGGGGGTAGCTTAAGGCACGTGGGCCCTGGTGCAAGAGTTCAGCTTGGGCCCCCCTTCCCTCAGTGCTTTGTGGCAAGGGGCAGGAAAGCACATAGCCTTTTGGCAGCCTGAGGCAAAAATTGAAACAGCATCCCCCGCTCCCCCCATGCCAAATTCTTGACCTAACCCCTTCCCTCCAGCCAGAGGTGTAACTTGACCAGCACTCACTGTCTATAATACCGTTGTCTTCTTATGCGGCACAAGGGTCTTTGGGCCCCCTCAGACTCCTAGGCCCGGTAGCAACTGCTACCTCTGCACCCCTTATAGCTACGCCCCTGCTAGGGGGCTATGTCCCTGTCTCTAGTTTCTCATGCAGCCTATGACTCTCCTCCCCCGCCTGTCCATGACTCTGTTTTCCATCTCTGTCTCTGACATCATGTTGCCCCTTCCTGTCGGGTCATTTTCCCCCTTCTGTAAATGTTATCATTAGTGACAGGGTCAGTGTGATAACAAAGGGCGCGGTGCCAGGAGCTGAACCCCAGATCTGCTCCGTCTATCACAGCTTGGTATCTTGCTCTGTTTCTCATTGTTCAGTGGCTTTGGTCCAGAGCAGTGAGAGGAGTCCAATAAAACCGCTGCTCTGAGTGATTTATCCGCCACTCGTCAAAGCCAAACATGAGCGCAGAGTGAAGATTAGCTGAAAACTGGATTATCCGGATTATTTTCCCACCATTGCACGTTGTTATGTTTGGCTCATAGAGGCCACGGGAAGAATTATCTGCGCAAAGGATGATAGAAAACGCTTGCTGCCAAATGGATCACATTCCCCAAACGAGTACAACTGGAATTAACAAATTTATTACCAATGATTTCTGGAGACTTTGAAGCGCAATAAATAAAACAAAACTCCTTTGGTACTAAGCCGCCATCACACTAAGAGGAAGAGAAGCAATAGCTGTGACCAAGAGCAAACTAACAGGGAGGATCCTATTACCAAAACCTCCCCCCCATACAAATGATCTGTTCAGAAGAAGAAATAAAAAGTGTGTGTATATATGTGTGTGTATATATATACATATGTGTATATGTATATATATATATACACACATAACAACACATTGAGGGACATTTATCAAGACTGCCCACTCTGCCCCGCTGTGTGCCAGAAACTGAAGTCTATGCCAGCTACTGGCTGGTGTAGACTTCAGCTATAACTTCTGCCAGTTTCTAGCAAAAGTTACCTTTTCTCGGCACTTCAGAAAAGTGCCAAGAAGCTTAAAAAGTTGCATATTATGGTGCACTAATGCATATGGATTTTTTATGCCGCTACTGCGGTGTGATGACATATATATGATATTGCTTGGGGGAGAGTAGTACATTTTGTGTAACAATAGAGTGAAATTGGAGCTTGTATAGATCAGTGTTGTGTGTTCCCCCTACTGGTGGCTACAGTCAGGTAATGTTATTATATAAGGTTATGTAGTATAAACCTCTGTGGGGCTGCAGGTAGGAAGAATGTTATAATGTAACTGTACAGGAGCTGTATCTTACTCCATTGAAACTATATAAACATGTGTTCTGTGTAGCTGTAGACATGTAGAATGTTATAATGTAACTATGGGGCTGTATAAACCTGTGCGCTGTGAGCTCCACCTCCTGGTGGCTGTAGGCATGTAGAATGTTATAATGTAACTATGGGGTTGTATAAACCTGTGCGCTGTGAGCTCCACCTCCTGGTGGCTGTAGGTATGTACAATGTTATAATGTAAATTTATGGGAGCTGTATAAACCTGTGTGCTGTGAGCTCCCCCTCCTGGTGGCTGTAGACATGTAGAATGTTATAATGTAACTATGGGGCTGTATAAAACTGTGCGCTGTGAGCTCCACCTCCTGGTGGCTGTAGGTATGTAGAATATTATAATGTAATTCTATGGGAGCTGTATGAACCTGTGTGCTCTGAGATCCACCTCCTGGTGGCTGTAGGTATGTAGAATGTTATAATGTAACTACCGTATTTTTCGCTTTATAAGATGCACCCCAGATTTTAGAGTAGGAAAATGAGAAAAAAATATTTTTCATCAGACCTCATATCAGACCCCCCATAAATTTCAGGACATCAACATCAGAACCCCATCAGACCTCAGATCAGCCCAGTGTGCCCCATCAGACCTCAGATCAGCCCAGTGTGCCCCCAACCTCAGACCCCTTCCCCAGACCTCAGAACAGCCCAGTGTGCCCCCATCAGACCTCAGATCAGCCCAGTGTGCCCCCATCAGACCTCAGATCAGCCCAGTGTGCCCCCATCAGACCTCAGATCAGCCCAGTGTGCCCCATCAGACCTCAGATCAGCCAGGCCCCATCAGACCCAGATCCCAGTGCCCCCATCAGACCTCAGATCAGCCCATTGTGCCCCATCACACCTCAGATCAGCCCAGTGTGCCCCCATCAGACCTCAGATCAGCCCAGTGTGCCCCCATCAGACCTCAGAACAGCCCAGTGTGCCCCCATCAGACCTCAGATCAGTCTATTGTGCCCCCATCAGACCTCAGATCAGCCCAGTGTGCCCCCATCAGACCTCAGATCAACCCAGTATGCCCCCATCAGACCTCAGAACAGCCCAGTGTGCCCCCCATCAGACCTCAGATCAGCCCATTGTGCCCCCATCAGACCTCAGATCAGCCCAGTGTGCCACCATCAGACCTCAGATCAGCCCACCCAGCCCCATAACAATAAAATAAAAACCTCTCTCACATCTCCTGCGCCGCGGCTCCGCTCCGGGTCTGGCGCTCCTCTGGCTTCTAAGGCCATAGTGCGCGTACTACGCCCTAACGCTGTACGCAGTCAGAACAAGGACAGTGCAGCGCCGGCCCGGGAAGCCAGAGGAGCGCCGGACCCGGAGCGGAGCTGCGGCGCAGGAGAGGTGAGAGATGTTTTTATTTTATTGTTATGGGGCTGGGTGGGCTGATCTGAGGTCTGATGGGGGTGCCGTAGCTAAAACATACAAGTGAGCACTTCCATAATGGAAGCGCTCACTTGTATTCGCTTTATAAGACGCAGCACAATTTTCCCCCTACTTTTGGGGGGGGGGGAGTGCGTCTTATAAAGCAAAAAATACGGTATATGGGAGCTGTATAAACCTGCCTGCTGTGAGCTCCCCCTCCTGGTGGCTGTAGGCATGTACAATGTTATAATGTTACTCTGTGGGTGCTGTATAAAACTGTGCGCTGTGAGCTCCCCCACCTGGTGGCTGTAGGCATGTAGAATTTTATAATGTAAATCTATGGGAGCTGTATAAACCTGTGTGTTGTGAGCTCCCCTTCTGGTGGCTGTAGGCATGTAGAATGTTATAATGTAACTCTGTGGCAGCTGATAAAACTGTGCGCTGTGAGTTCCCCCACCTGGTGGCTGTAGGCATGTAGAATTTTATAATGTAAATCTATGGGAGCAGTATAAACCTGGGTGCTGTGAGCTCCCCCTCCTGGTGGCTGTAGGCATGTAGAATTTTATAATGTAACTCTATGGGAGCTTTATAAACCTGTGTGTTGTGAGCTCCCCCTCCTGGTGGCTGTAGGCATGTAGAATATTATAATGTAATTCTACGGGAGCTGTATAAACCTATGCGCTGTGAGCTCCCCTTCCTGGTGGCTGTAGGAATGTAGAATGTTATAATGTAACTCTATGGCAGCTGTATAAAACTGTACGCTGTGAGCTCCCCCACCTGGTGGCTGTAGGCATGTAGAATTGTATAATGTAAATCTATGGGAGCTGTATAAACCTGGGTGCTGTGAGCTCCCCCTCCTGGTGGCTGTAGGCATGTAGAATTTTATAATGTAAATCTATGGGGCTGTATAAACCTGTGTGTTGTGAGCTCCCCCACCTGGTGGCTGTAGGAATGTAGAATATTATAATGCAATTCTATGGGAGCTGTATAAACCTGTGCGCTGTGAGCTCCCCTTCCTGGTGGCTGTAGGCATGTAGAATCTTATAATGTAAATCTATGGGGCTGTATAAACCTGTGTGTTGTGAGCTCCCCCACCTGGTGGCTATAGGCATGTAGAATATTATAATGTAATTCTAAGGGAGCTGTATGAACCTGTGTGCTGTGAGCTCCCCCACCTGGTGGCTGTAGGTATGTAGAATGTTATAATGTAACTCTGTGGGTGCTGTATAAACCTGTGTGCGTTGTACACCCCCTTGTGGTAGATGCAGACAGAAGGTTATAATGTTATACTCTTGTAATGTCACATATATGTTGTGAGCTCCCATTACTGGTGGCTGCAGATAGAATGTTATAATGTATCTCTATGGGAGCTGTGTAACACTGTGTGCAGAGTTTCGTTGACTGCAGGCTGGTAAAATGTTATAATGTAACATTATGGGAAATGTATGAATCTGTGTGCTGTGAGCTCCCCCTAGTGGTGGTTGCCCAGGTAAGATGTTACAATTAAAATCCAAGGCCTAATGCACACAACTATATTTTGTATCCGTGTCTGATTTTTTGTGAATTGCACACAGATGCATTAATTTCTACAGGTCTGCATTAAAATAAATAAATAAATAATGGACAGCACACGGATATTATCCATGTGCTGTCTGCATCCATGTATCCGTTACACAAATTATAAAACCATTCTTGTCCACATTGCAGACAGTAATAGTAACTTCTAGTAATGGGGGTGAGCTTCCTCTCCTAGTGGTGGCTGCAGTGCGGTAAAGTGTTATAATACTACTCTAGTCGAGGGGAGCTAGGTTTTTGTTTTTCTAATCCCTGTGAGAATTTTAGCCCCATTTTAAGTAAATAATATTTAGTAGGCCTTGTTCACACGTCAGTTATTTGATCCGTTATTTCCATCAGTTTTTGGGAGCCAAAACCAGGAGTGGAGGCTACACACAGATAAGGTATAATGGAAAGATCTGCACCTGTTCTGTGTTTTTGACCCACACCTGGTTTTGGCTCACAATAACTGATGGCAATAACTGATCAAAAAACTGATGTGTGAACAAGGCCTAACATGTTAGTTATCCTGTCCAAGACCCCTAACATTGATCACCATAAGGTGCACTTACATAGGTTCTTCGCGAATTGCATATTGGAAGACCTACCTTTAATATAGATTAATCAGTATCAGATCGGCGGGGGTCTGACTCCTAGCACCCCTGATGATCAGCTGTTTTGAATTAGCTCTGGTACCAGAAACAGCCACTAGAACTACACAGCTCTGTCCACAATTCCCAGCATGCACTGCACTATTCAGTCTCAATTTCCCCACTATCTCGATCCAGGCAGTCCCCCATATTCCATTCACAATGATCAAATGAAGCTCTACTTCCACACCTCCTATGTCCATCAGGCAGAATCAGAGTGGCCATAGATCTTATTGGGAAACTTCAATGCCTAGGGGGCTGCCAGCCAGGTATATAATGACTTAAAGGGGGTTCTCCGCTTTTCCTATATTGATGACCTATCCTCTGCTGATCAGCTGTACGAAAAGAACGCAGCGATCATATGAGCGCTGTGTTGTCTTCACAATTTATCTGCTCGCCGTCTACATTGCAATGGCAGGCAGTGTAATTGCGACTGCTCCATTCCATTCACTTCAGTTGGACATCTCCATCCAGTTTGTGAACCCCATTAAAGGCTAAAAATCATTTTTGGGCTAAAAATCATTTTTTCAATTTGTCTTTATTAAAAAAATATTGAGCCATGCTGTCACAGAGGGTTAACTGTTTGTCTAGCTGTGTGAATCGTATTTTTACTTTCACTTTGTACCGGTCATCTAATAACCCTTACTGTATCTCTAATTTACTAAGAGGCCATAAACACTTAAGCCACATTCTTATCAGTAAGATAAGAACTGAGCTATAATAATCGTTTATAATGTCAGAGAGCAGAGATAAGGAGCCTGTCAGGTGGGCTGGCTGACGGAGCAGTGAGAAAATTCAGATCCTGCTACTGGAGCATCTCATGTACAGAAGAAAGGGCTCCATATTTGTAATAAAGACCTATTAAAAGCTCAGGGGCACAAGGCCCAAGACATACAGCATATACTTACACGGTTGAGGCACATAATTATGACCACGTCCAACTTTCAACAACGGCTGCACATAGCTCATGAAGAAGTCACGTGTCGTGAGCTGGCTTGGTGGGTATATAAGGTGTGTGATAGGCTGTCTGCACACATTTCCTTTCTTGCTGTCATGGGTAAAAGGGATGATTATTGGCTTTTGGGTCAAGCGTGGTTTGTTAACTGTTCTTGCGTTGTGAAAATGTATTGTGAGTGGACAAATGGCACCATTGCGAATAAGCGATGTGGAAACGCTGGAGAACCACGTATACATACATACACACAGAATAGATTAGTCAATTTAAAAATGAATTTAGGTATTAGGCAAACATACGCAAACATACACAATAAAAAAAAGAGTGAAATAAGAGTTAAGGTAATTTGTGTTCCCATTTACTAAGTGTTATAAAAAGCACATTTAGATTTAAAGGGGTTGGCCAGTTTCACCCCTTCCTGATGCATGGATTACTATTTACTATTACTTGACTTCCAGGAGCCATAACTTTTTTATTTTTCCTTTCACAGCCACTTGTTTTTTGCACGCCAAGTGGTACTTTCTAATGACACATTTAATATTGCATACGATGTAGTGGGAAAGTAATCTAAATGGGGTTGAATTGGAAAAAAAAACATATGGGAAGATTTATCAAACTGGTGTAAAGTAGAACTGGCTTAGTTGCCCATTGCAACCAGTCAGATTCCACCTTTCATTTTTCACAGCTCCTTTGCAAAATGAAAGGTGGAATCTGATTGGTTCCTATGGGCAATTAAGCCAGTTCTACTTTACACCAGTTTGATAAATCTCCATAATTTTATTTATTGTATGCACTTATATAGCGCTGACATATTCCGCAGCACTTTACAGACATTAGCATCACTCTGTCCCCAATGGAGCTCACAATATAAGTTCCCTATCAATATGTCTTTAGTGTGGGAGGAATCCGGAGTACCCAGAGGAAACCCACACAAACACGGGGATTCCACCATTGTTTTACGGGTTTAATTTATACAGCATTCTCTGTGAGGTAAAACTGACCTGTTACCTTGATCCTGTGGGACAGTACGATTACAACCACATTTATATAGTTTTTCAAGTTAATGAAAAAAATTTTTTTTTTATTTACATTGCCATATTCAGACCCCCATAGCTTTATGATCTTTACATCTACGTATTTACTGATAATTTAATTGAGCTACATTGCCGATAATGGACTCTAATGGCAGGAGCACATGGACAAACCCAGCAAACAGTAGCTGTATCCGCACATGCAGGAAACAAGTGCTCCACCTGTTCTCTAAGGGCACAGTCACTGTACGTTCCTTGGCGGATTTAGTGAAGATTCTTCTCTGCATTTGTCACAGATTTTAGTGAACATTGACCACAGATTTCACCCAATTCATTGCAAAGTTAGGACAAATTAGTAAGAATGTGTATGTGCAAGACCAGATGGCCTGGAGGGATTAAAGTGGCCCTGGAGAAAAAAAAATGTTGTAGGTGGATCCAAATTGACATAAGGACCAACACAAGTACGTGGAGGTCAGCAATACAATAGTGCAGCACCAAATACCACAGTGCACCAGAAAATACCTCTCCAGAAGTTTGCCTTCTGTAGTAGCCAGCACCAGCTCCCACATTCTGTCCTCCTTCTCCTCCAGTTCTTAAGTTATAAAGAAGGAGGTGAGATGCGGGCCACACCAAGCGAGCCCTACCTTCAGTATGCTGCCTAGCCTTTAAGCACTACCAGACATACAGGAGAGTTCTTTCCTCATCCTCTCCATTCAGCCCAGATCGCCATGACAACTTCTTTAAGCCATGTCTTGTCTCTGCAGAGTTTTCCAAACAGATATCTTGAATTCCTCTCTGAATTCCCAGTTGGTATCCTCTTCTGGTCTTTATTGGTATTTGTCACCTATAATCGCTTCAGTGGATGAAACACTGAATGAAGGTGCAGTGAAGCAATGTGGAGACTTTAACATGGCACTATTACCACACAGTACACAATTTCCAGCACTTCGCAACGATGCAGCAGGCACTGAAACAGTACACAAGCCTCACCAGAAAATAGGAGACCCCTTACTGCTGACCTTCACTCTAAATCTTCATGGCTGCATGGCAGTGTCAGTGTCTACTTCTCATTTTCTAGGATTTACTTCCTTCCAGAAATCATTCTTATCTAATCGTAGTGATACAGATAAAAGGTAAACAGCACATACAGCTTAGTAGCAGAGCTCAGCAATGTCTGGAAGAGGCAGCCATTTCTATTCCTTGCAGTTTGGGCTCTGCTACTTCAGATACTGCTGTCACTGCTTGCACTCATCTTGAATTGTTGTTTTATTTTTGAGAGGATCATTCCAAGATGAGATTGTAATAGAGGCAGAGATACGAGGACAAACCACACAGTGGTGACTGCGCCAATGTTCCTGCATGTAAATCTACCCCCCAACACACACAGATGCAAGATTCTGATTTCTAATATTTTATTAAAAAACAAAAATAAAATATTTCACCGTTTCCTCATACCACGATTGAAGCCAAATACTTTGGAAACCAATGACTACAACTTAACGCCAAATATTTTACAGCGGGCGAGACGCTGTGTTATGACAAGATGTAGCCAGCAGGGGTAGAAGTGCTTCATTGTCTGACTGTTCTCCATCTGGTCACACGTCGTCATCGCAGCGTGACTGTGGTGGGGCTCAGCGTTAAACAGACACTCCTGCCTGCCGCACACTGCCTTCCATACAAGAGACGGGAGAATCTTCTCATAGATAGTTAGCACCTCGTCGCTGGCACATCTACATGATTAGTTTACAGATACAAGGTGTTTATATATATATATATATATATATATATATATATATAGCATCCATTACTCATGATTGCGCTATTTACAGGGAACATCATGATTCTAAAGAAACTCTACAGTTAAACTCCATAATACAAAAATATATTACAAATCTGAAGTATATACAGGCGTGGTGACGGCAGCATCGGGGGAAGCTCATTCTTTCTTACAAAAAAAAATTTGTCACTGAGCAGAAGCTCTCACTTTGGCGCAGTTTACAGGTTTCCAATTGGTTGTTTGTTTCCATTGAAACAATGAACTATACACGAGGAGGGTTGGAGCAGGACGCCTCGCAGGAAGTCACATTAATAAGGGTCAGTGTGACAGGATCACAGCTAGAGTCTGACTGAGTGACGCTCTCCAGGATATGGGCTGCAGAATCACATGACGTCGAGGCACAAACTACGACAAAAAAGATACAGCAGTCGCCATGCAAGGGAAGAAGCGATAAGCGGACATCACCCCACAACACACGGACAAGCGAACACTGTACGAGGAGCATGAGAATATTCCGGATGCTCCACTATTGCAGATGCCGTCATCTTCTTTTATACCGCTTCTGTGGTACGCCTCTAGAATAGGAGGACAGGAACAGTCAGTGCACACAACATTCATAGCATGCAGAGCGCAGCAGCAAATTACTCCATAAAGATACTAATGTGGGACACCAGGTGGAAAGAAATATAAAACTCTCATTTTATTACTCCTCATATTAAAAAAATACATAAATTAAGAATCCACACAGTATCGCACAAAAGGCACATCTGTCATCTGCACATTATACAATATGTCCTATTTTTGTTTAGATTGCGAACAAGAATAGTCTTTTTTAATGATGGATTGAGAAAAATTAGGACTTCACGTGAACGGTGTCCGTATTTTGTGAATCGCTAGTTTGCAGAACGCAATTCTGACACAGTCGTGTGCATGAGGCCTTAATAACATGAGATAGTTTTAGATTTTTAACTGGTGTCCTGCATTAGTGTCTTTTTAGAGTAGTTTATAATATTTAGGGTCTATTTTTCCATCACATTATACACTGATTGTTTCCATGGTTACAACCACCCTACAATCCAGCAGCAGTGGCCACGCATGCAGAATATAGGAAAAAGTACCTGCCTATGTGCACTCTCGTGGTCCTCGCCACCAGAAGGCGACACCTTTTTTCTATAGTGTGCAAGCACGACCACCAGAAATGGCACTGGCTTCAGCTCATGAACCAAGAGTGCCAAAGAAGCGGCAGAGATAATGATGGTTTGGTCGTAACCATGGAAAATCGCAATAAATGGCTTGTATTAACTGCAGCTACATGATAAGTGCCACTTGCCGAAGTGAGACAATCCCTGGAACTATCTCAGGTTCAATTAACTGACCCAAACTCAAAGCATCTTAGATCCCCATGATGCTGTGAGTTCGGGTGTATTAACTCACAGCGGGGCTCCTCCGAAATACAGATGCATAATGTGTCTGTAAAACATGTGTGGACCAGGTCTCGTAGAACTTTTCAATGATGACATTTTCTTTACAGAGAACTGGAGGTGGCCTTTTAAATTCCAGGGTTGGTTTTGGTGGCACAATCCCATAGTGAAAGTCACCAGTACAGTTGAAACTCCCAGCTCCTCTACCTATTCCTGCAATTTACAGTCAACATGACAAGAATTCATCATAAAAAATGTCATACAAACCAGAGAGTGGTCTTAAGAGAAGTGATCTGACGGGGATCCGCTGGGAGTGATCCTTTTACTAGAATTTCTGTACATAAAGGAAAACAAGGTCATACACTGGAGACATCAGAGAGCAAATGAAGAGGAGGAGGAGCAGCCCTCCAAGGCTACCTGTAGATGTTGGGGTCCAGGAGCAGGGCTGTGTCTTTAGGGAGCTTGGACAAATGGACGACCTTTGTCTTCAGCTGGTGACGGTCAGTCTCATTCACCCAGACATCAGGTAGACTGTGGTAAAAAAATGGCACAAAATGCATGATAAATAGACTGTGGCCTTGGCGCCAGCGACTGCACACTCAAAATGTCCCCAAGGTGTACAACGCCCAGCCTGTGCCTCTTACCAATAGCCATTACACATCCAGGCTGTGTCCCTCAGCGCCCAGCCTGCAGTCATGGTGGCAGGTAGATATTATCTACTGCTGCCCATTATCAGTCACAGGACTTACATGTCTTCTGGAGTCCAGTGCAGCAGGAGCTTTATCTTTCCAGAATCCTCCTTTCTCTTCGCAATCACCTGGAAAATTAAAATATGTCCAGTTAATGTGTTGGTGGAGTCACTGCTCCTGGTCAATACTGTATCCAATTCCTCCTTGTACTCATTTTCACGAGAGATGCATCTGCCACTGAGGAAAGCTCTGTGACAACCTCCTTGGAAGCTGTAACAGTGGTCCTATGAGCGGTCACCCAGCTCTCCCCGGAAACAGACTTGTTGTACTCACTGTGCTGTGAAACACCACGCTGTGGCCATTCCCTAGGGATTCTATCTGGGCAGAGAGGTTGAAGCAGATGGCACGATGGCGGATGGCATCCAGAGTCTGTGCATCAAAGAAGTCGTGTGGCCTGGCTGGAGTGCAGAAAAAAAAAAAAAAAAAGCGTCAGAATCTGCAAGAAGGACGCAATGGGAGAAATGGCACTGGCTTCAGCTCATGAACCAAGAGTCACGTGCCAAAGAAGCGGCAGAGATAATCCCAAACTAATTCTCTGACCATGCATAGAAAAGGAGGCAAAGCATATTGGAGGTTGTGGTACACGGACACTGTATCTGGATGACCTTCAATGCCTGGGGAAACGCACACTAACAAAACCTCTACAAGACAAGATGATCCAGGGTGCCAGAGACATCCCGCTGCAAGGCACCCAGTCTTGGGGGTGGAGCCAGGCTTTGTTACTGCTATGATTAAGGTAATGCCCACCCCTGCTGGGTTTAGAAAACATGTAGGAGACAGCTCCTAAGGTGGCAAGATCTGCTAGGGGGTCACATACCACACTGAACATAGCAGTCCATGAAACACCACAATGTCTGCCACCAATCAGCAACAAACAAGTAAAGTGTGTCAGGTATGAACATGGCCCTAGAGCCACTGAATGGTGCAGTCACATGACTGCTGGAGGTAATGTCACAATACCAGGGATTTGCCAGGACTTTTTATGCTCAGAAACCCCCCTAATGATTGTCATTCCTGGCCAGAACCTTGACCTTTAACGACCAAGGCAACTTTTGGTTCCGTGTTTTTTTGTTCCTTTCTCCCTTCCAAAAGCTACAACTTTTAAATTTTTCATTCACATAACAATCTGAGAGCTCATTTTTTATGGGACAAGTTATATTTTTTAATGGCACCATTTAAAGGGGTATTCCCATCTCGGACATTGGGGGCATGTTGCTAGGATATGCTCCCAATGTCTGATATATTCTGCAGGTCAGTAAAATTACGCGGATACCAAATTTTTATCGTTTTTATTAAGTTTTTCTACTTTTAATAAGAATAAAATATAAAAAATGTATATTTCCAAAGCTACCTGAGATTTTTTTTTCCGTGGCAAACTGTAGTTTTTATTGGTACCATATTGGGGTACATACAACTTTTTGATCACTTATTACATTTTTTGAGGGAATAAAGTAACTAAAAGAAAAAAAAAAAAAATTAAAATGCTTTTTTTTAAACATTTTTAGTCCCCTTAGGTCAGGGTCTCCAACTCCAGGCCTTAGGATCAGGATTTGGAAATATCCCACAGAATGAATATCTGTGGTAATTCCTGATGGATGGACACTATCAGCTGTTCAATACTAAGGAAATCCTGAAAACATGACCGGCAGGTGGGCCCTGAGGACTGGAGTTGAGGGCCACTGCCTTAGGGGACTTGTACATGGGTTCTTCTGATTGCTTGTACCACAGACTGCAAAAGAATACTATTGCAGTCTAGGGGATTCTAGATACGCTCCCTGACGAGTTGTGCCCACAGCTTCGCAAGGAGTTTGCTATGGCAGGTCTTTGGAACCTTCACAAAGACCCAAGCTGTCATAACAACCAATCGGTGCCCCGCGATTTTGCCAGTTACTGACAGCGGGTGTCAGCTGCATTAGACAGCCTGCCCCCTGCCATGTAGGGAGTGAGCTCAGAGCTTGAGCCTGCTCTATATAACCGCCTAACAGTGATCGTCTACATGTCTGTGATTATGCGTTAAGGTGTTAAAGTATAACTGTAATTTTGTTTTTATGTGTAGGGACAGTGAGTGTTTTTATAATACACTTTATTAGGGAAATGTTCATTTTTTTTAAATTAAATAACTATGCAAAGTCTCCCCATAGCAACCCTCTAACAGGGTTGTTAGAGACAGTCTCCCTAATCTAACCTTGCAGTGTACTATGTTCCTGTATAGTTGCTGCCAAGCAGTGAACCCTGCAGCCCCACTCCATCTCCCCTGCGCTAACCAGAGACAAGTTGGGAAGATAGAAGGGAGTGCTGCTGCCAGCAGATAAACCGCATGGGCATGTTAGCCTTTGTAACACATTTATGAAGGCAGGGCTGGAAGGGAAACCAGAGGCAGGCTGAGAAGCTCGCCTCTGCATCATACAGTTAGCCAGTGTTTCAGTGCTGAAGACTGATTCTCCTTAACAACCTTCGGGTAAAGGGTTACCAAGGGGAGACTTTACATACGCTTTTATTTTAAATAATTTGTTGCATATAAAACAGCAAATAAATTGCTGTTGCATGCCGGCCTGTACCGCATCCCATACCGCTGTATTTTTCATGGACTAAATAAAGAGAAGACATTTTATGGCAAGTGCCGCATATTTTGTTTCTTTTGCTGGACTACTACAGAAAAATACCCACTGTCCCTACACATACGGAAAAAAAAAATTATATTTACACTTTGTTAAGTCACCGATCTATCCTACAACATCACCACCTCCATCTACCTATTACAACACATACTGTACATTCCTCAACAGCTCAGCAGGGGGCACAAAGTAAATAACCCAGACGAGAACCACACACTGTATTCATACACTGTGGGTCCACCATTTTGTGACCGTGGAGAATGCTGCACGAAGTGGTGCTCGCAGGGAGGAATATCAAATGATCAAGAGCAGCATGCGCCAAGCAGACAGGAGCATATCCACCTCTGAACACCTCTTCACAGCCTGTATTATGCTTCAGAGCTGCACTCACTATTCTGCTGGTGGGATCACTAATCCTGCACTGATGCCCTGCTGGTGGGATCACTAATCCTGCACTGATACCGAGTTATTGGCTGCAATATACTTTAGAGATTAATTCACTATTTTGCAGCTTCAGAGCTGAAATATTCAAGCATTACCAGTACAGGCTTTTTCTGGTGATTAGCCTTCTGGAAAGCATTATCCAGACTATGTAAAGTTATCTGATGTATGAGAAACCATCAGCCCCCAGCATTAAGCTGTCTTGTTTCCATTCAACTGCAGCTCTGGAGTTAAAGGGGTTGTCCAGTCACCTCTTTCCATTGCATACAGAATGAGTCTTGTACTGAACCTGCGTTACTGCCTGCTTTAAAGGGGTTGTGCAGGCCATATATATTGATTACCTATTGTCAGGATAGGTCATGGTGTCCGACACCAGGTACCCCCGCTGATCAGCCGTTTGAAGAGGAGGCGACGCTCCATGTGAGCTCTGCTTCCTCTTCATGACACTGTGCGTCATCTCCTGTGGAGCGGTGGTGTACTGTAATTACAAGTACTTGCTCCATTCAAGTGAAAAACTTGTACAAAAATTCAGAGACTATGGGCAGTGTAATGAACAGGAAGTAGCGCTCAGATGGAGGGTCTCCTCCTCTTCAAACAGCTGATCAGCGGATTCCCGCCGATCAGATATTGATGACCTATCCTCAGGATAGATCATCGATATATATGGCCTGTACAACCCCTTTAATGCAGGCAGTAAAGCAGGATCAGTACAAGACTCATTCTATATGTAATATTGTGGAAAGAGGTGACTACGGCTGTAATTATGCTGAATTTGCCCCTAATAATACATGGCCAGAAGAATCTGTGATGTCAGAAGCCCAATCTATAAGGTAACAATGTCAAAAACAGCAGCACCAGACAAGGCGGACATGAAGACAGAGCGGAGGGCCCACCTGACCCTGCAAAATCCCCATAGGAAGCATGACATGGAAGCTACAGACCTCAGCTGCATCGATCTGCTCAGGTCATTACTATAGCTCCCGGCATGTCCTTATAGACTCTCCTGCAGTCAGCATCATGCTGGGAACTACAGTCCTCAGGTTTAAACCTCATATGGTCCTCCTTTGGTGGAGCTGACACTTTCACGGACTGTGAGGTTGCACAGGCTGGTAATCTCCACGAACTGCGCATAAGAAGGTGGTCTGCTCCACAAAGGGTTAATGGTCTCCTCAGCTTAGAGAAATGACAGAAGCGGGATCTACCTTTCATCTGTACTGGGGTGGAAGTATAAGGAGCGGATCCCAGCCCTGCCACTGAAGATGAGAAAGAAACCAGTTACCATGTGGAAGTCACAAGGCAGCTGCCACCTCCACTGCAGGACACTTACGTAGGGAGCGCTTGCGCTTATTCTTCAGTTTTCGCCGCTTGTTCAGACTGGCTTTGGATGGAGACTCCTCCTTGGACTTGGGATGACCAGACAGTTTAGAAGAGTTCTGCTGACTGAAGTGGGTGGGGACGTGACGGGCGAGTCCTCCTTGAGAAGCGAAGCTTGCATTGCAGCCACCAACGACACACTGCATGAACAGGAGCAGCACAAGAGAAAGGAGATGGAGCCTTAGAACTAACACCCCCGCTGCAGGGTACTGCTCAGTCGCAGGGTGGATAAAGCTTAAAGGGGTTTTCTGGGACAGAGGCAGAGGCCACAGTTTGGACTCCCACCACTGAGATATTGATGACCTATTCTGAGAAAAGGTCATATATGCAAATCCCAGGAAACACCTTTACAGAGAATCTCAGTCTTCTGTAATCAGGTCATTTTATAAACATCATTATAATAATTCACTGCACAAATATTAGTTTTCACAGAGTTTTCTGCTTCAGTTTTTTGTTATGAAGAGTGATCGAATGCATTGCGATTAATTACAAAGTGATCCCTTGCCATGAAATCCCCATTTCCACTGCATTTCAGCCCCACCAAAATAATGACTCCTAACATTATTTCAGTGATCTTCTCGTTAGCTCAGGAGAAAGTGTTAAGGAGGACAAGGTAGGAGCTATCACTCCAATAGGCTGATTAAATTAGAAGACTGGTTGCTTTAAAAAAAAAAAAAAAAAAAAAGAGGGTGGGGTGCTTAAAAGCAGTCTTCTTCTGTTAACCATAGTCACCTCCAGGTAAAAACATGCAGTCATCATTGCTTTGCATCAAAAGAGATTCACAGGTAGGGACATTGCACATGAAGCAACCATTTATCGATCATGAGGAACTTCAAGGAGAGATGTTCAATTGCTGTGAGAACAGCCAAGAACGTCCAGCAAGTGCCAGCACCATCTTCTAAAGATGATTCACATACGAGATCGGGTCACCACCAGTGCAGAGCTTGTTCAGGGATGGCAGCATGCAGGTATGAGTGCATATGTACATACAGTGAGATGAAGGATTTTGGACGATGGCCTAGTGTCAAGAAGGGCAGAAAAGAAACCACTTCTCTCCAAGGAAAATATCAGGGACAGATTGACATTCTGCAGGATGTACAGGGCTTGGACTGCAGAGAACTGAGGTAAAGTTATTTTCTCTGATGAAACCCCCTTTAGACTGTACCGGGCATCTGGAGAAACGATTGGAGAAGAAAAAGTGAGCACCACCATGAGTCATGTACCACGCCAACAGTAAAGCTGAGGTCATGTGTGGGGTTGCTTCTCATCCAAGGGGTTGGCTCATTAACAATTTTGCTTAGGAACACTGCAATGAAAATAGGAATGGTAATCAAAATATCCTCCAAGAGCAACTTCTCCCAATGATCCAGGAGCAATTTGCTGATGTCACGAGGTGTAATTGATAAGTGGCTTAATGAGCGAAATATTGATGGCCAGGAAACTCCCCAGATCTTAATCCCTTCGCACTGCCTCAAAAAGCAGGTGGACGAATAAAAGCACAGAAATTTGGATGAAATCCAAGCACTGATTAGACTACAACTGGGTTATCATCAGTGTGAATTTGGCCCAGAAGCTGGTGTCCAGCATGCCAGGGGGACTTGCAGATATCTTGAAAAAGAAGGGTCGACACTGGAAATTGAGGCTTTACATAAACCTGATGTATTTGTCAATATAAGTTAAAATTCTTATAATTGTACTTCAGTATACCATAGAAACATATGACAGAAAGATCTAAAAACACTGAAGCAGAAGACTTTGTGAAAACCAAGATTTGTCTCAAAACTTTTGGCCACAACTGTAGATACATGTTAAACTTCTGCCTATGTGCAGCCACCACTAGGGGGAGATCACTGCATGCAGATTATAAAAGGGTTTGTCTAATGGCAAAAAATATCTTCACTGTAAATGTATTAATCTGCGTTATTGTCCCATTCCAGTGCCCATCTCGTGGTCCCAGATGTGAGGTTCCTCCTGAACTGTGATATTCTGACATACGCAGCTGGGGACAGGCTTAGCTAAGGAACTGGGCCAGAGAGCCTTTCAAATACATCAGACACTGCGAGGCGGAGGAAGCTCTCTGGATTTACTGGACAGGTTTCAAAAACAATGCATGTTAATACGTTTATTTTCCATTAGAAAAACAATGCTTTTTCTGCCGTCCATCCCTTTAAAGGGGCAGCACAATTACTCTGTTCTGTGGCCTGCATATAGTTAAAAAAAAATTAAACCACATACTCACCTCTCAGAGATGAGCCGTCTCAGCCAGTGACTGATTGAGCACCCTTCCCATGTAGACAAGAGGAACTGGCAGTGCGACAGGCACCCTGGCACCAATTCAACAGCAGCAAACAGGCAGAAAGAGTATAAGATTTTTTTACTTTTTTTACTATATTTTTTTTTATCCAGACCCTGGCACAGTGTTTTGATTGTGCTATAATACCTCTTTAACCCATTGATGACCGAAAATAAGCCTTTTTACAGCACTCACTAACGGGCCTTAGGTTATTCCACCACCTATTCATGGCGGCCTAGTCTAAGCGCTGCACGGGTCTCCCAGGCAGCGCGGCAGAGGGCCTGGAACCGGTAGAAGGGCTATTTAGTTGCCACGGCCAGTAGCAACCACAGCATTTAAGTGGGTTTGGGAGGGAGATCCTCTGTCAGTTATTGGCACCCCGCAAATGAGGCCAGCCACTGAGAGATTAACGTCTCAGCTCCCTCTAGTGGTGACTGCAGGCTGCAGAATTTTATCATGTAACTATACGCAGGACTCTTAAAGCGTATATATCAGAGCGTATATATCAGTCAGCAGATTTGTACCTATAATATTGGCTGACCTGTTGCATGTGCACCCTGAAGGCATCTGTGTTGGTCCCATGTTTATATATGCCCGCATTGCTGAGAAAAATTATGTTTTCATATATGCAAATGAGCCTCTAGGAGCAACGGGGGAGTTGCCATTACACCTAGAGGCTCTGCTCTCTCTACAACTGCCACAACTTCTGCACTTTGATTGACAGGACCAGGCAGTGAAAACATCATCATGCCTGACCCCGTCAATCAGAGTGCAGAGAGAGTAGCCGTTCCAGAGAAAGCAGAGACTCTAGAAGTAATGGCAACGCCCCTGTTGCTCCTAGAGGCTCATTTGCATATATTAAATCATCATTCTTCTCAGCAATGCGGGTACATATGAACATGGGACCAACACAGATGTCTTCAGCTACCAAGTGCACATGTGACAGGTCAGCCAGTGTCATAGGTGCAATCTGCTGACAGATGCCCATTAAGACGACTGACGGTGGCCTTTAGGGGAGGAGGTGGCATCTTACCTTGAAAGGTTTATCCCCGCTGTGGGTCAGCATGTGCCGCTGCAGCCAGCTCTGACTGGTGGAGGGTGTGTTATATACCTTACACCCCTTCCAAAAACAAACAAAAACCTGCAACACAAACACAGCTCAACATCAGGAACAACAGGGGACAAATGACACCCAGCAGAGGGTGGGCATCACACATGCGGACATTACCCCTCCCCTCTGGCCGTCCACATGGATGGTGCGGATGTGTTCTGCCAAGTCCGGGCTGGAGGAGAAGCAGGTCTGGCACTGGTCCCAGCAGCAGGCGTACGAGAGGCTCTTGGTGGATGAGGCGGAGATCCCCAGACCGTTCATCATAGATGGTGTGGAGCGGCCGCTGGAAATGATGCTGTCCACATCCATCAGTGTGCTGCTGATGCTGCAAGTACCAGACAAGAGTCACTGACATCCTGACCACCACCCCCATCATCTCCTACCTGAAAAAAACTGTCAGTGACACCATAGTGTCAGCCTCTGCCCAATGTCCAACATATCCTCCAGTACCCAATTCATGTCCGTATTCCAGCTGTTGGGGAACTACAACTCCCAGCATGCTCCATTTCTATGGGAGTTCCAAGTACAGATGAGCAAGTGTGCATGCTGGGAATTTCACCACAGCCAGAGAGCCAGAGGATGCACCTGTGTGGATGAGGGTGGAGCATCTATTGGAGGACACTGGACTGTGATCTGGAGAAGTCAGGACCAAATAGGAGCAGCAAGTGCAGGGAAGAATCATAGGGGTCACTGAATGGGAATGTGTTGTTGGAACAGTAGGAGCATGTGCACACCTCTCAGAATATGCTGCCGGTTTCTATTGACCTGTTCATTCTTGCCCTGACATGGAAAGATCCCTCATGTGAACACAGGCTAATTGGGAGGCAAGTGGGTGGGCGGAGTCATTACCCGGGGCGGAGTCATTATCCGGGCGGTGGGCGGAGTCAATACCCGGGGCGGAGTCATTATCCGGGGCGGTGGGCGGGGTCATTATCCGGGGTGGGCGGAGTCAATACCGGAGTCGGTGGGCGGGGCCAAGGGGTATTTTATTGTGGGCGGGGCCGTCCTCACCTGTCCTCGGAGTCCATGCGGCTGAGTGGTTCCCCCTCTGACGAGCCCCCCAGGCTGGTTCTGCGGCTGGACTGGCTGGCGCTGCTGTAGCCGTCGTCTCCCCCAGAGCTGCTCCCGGCGGTGCTGGGGGCGCTGCTTCCAGAGCTGGGCCCATCCTCGGGGCGGCTGCTCCCCCGCTCCCCGTCCAGACTGCTCCCCCGCTCCCCGTCCAGACTGCTCCCGGCCGGGCTATCGGAACGCTCCGACACGCCGCTACTCTCATCTTCTTCCTCCTCCTCCTCCTCTTCGTAATCCTCAGGCTCCCCACGTCCCGCCGCCTGCTCCTCGTGGGGCTCTGGGGCTGCGGCCTGAGTGGGGCTGGGGCTCCCGGCTGAGGAAGGTTGCGGCTCTGTGCTAGCGGCGGCCATGACTACGAGTGGGTGACGTCACATGGGGCGGGACCGGCAGGGGAGGGTGGAGCTGCGGGTTCGACGGACGTGCGCTATGGCGCGTCAGCAGGGACGAATGGCTGTGAGTTAGAGAACGAAACCTGATCGTGTCTGCTGGTGCTGCAGCGTGTGAACGATCGCAAGGAACCAGCCCCATCCTTGCATTTCTCATGTAAAAACAATTCTGGAGTACTTTCATATATCTGTTGTGCCGTTCCTCTTTTATTCCCATTTATGAATGGTGGACAGGGTGCTATCAGTTGAGGGTGTGTCCCTGCCCAGCATGACACAGGCGGCACTGGTTGGGAGCATCCTCTACTGGTAACAGCCATTCGGGAATTCATAAACCTTTTAGTAAGAATAATAGAAGAACGTCCTAAGCCTAGTGGAATACTGACAAGACATTGGGGGTCATTTGCTAACATTCTTACACCAGTTTTTGTGTTAAAAAATAAAGTTGCAGTAACCCTTTCTGTACCACAATTTTGTCACACAGATGTTTTTACGCCATCATTACCACTTGGAAGTGGCAGGGCCCGTAACATTGGCGCCTGAAAATATACGAACATTTATACCAGGTGTAAATGTTGGCAAAAAATGACTCCACTCAGGAAACCTTTCACCCCAGGCACATGGACTGGCGTAGGAGTGCCTCGTCATACATTATGGGGATCCTCTGGTAACTCAGACTGGAATCGAGGACCAGTATAAAACGCTGCTCTTTGTAAATGAACTCAGTATATTTCATGTTTTGGATCATTTTGTAGCCGATGACTTTATATTTACTGAGAGTGATCTCAGTCACAGATTTTGTCTAAATAAGGCTTTGTTCACATGAACATTATGAAAGTAGGAATTAGTTCTACCAGTAATTGGTTTTCCAGGAGGTCACCCCTCTAGGCCTCTGCAGGGACAAGAAGACAGAGACTAAAAGATTCCCCCTCACTGTTCTCCAAATGACCACCCCGGGAAGATGGAACTTGTTTTATTAAAAGCGGGTTGTTATGCTGGAGAGGACTCCCCTGTGGTGTAACTGGAAATGGCCAGGCCCCACAGCAAATTTTTGAATGGGCCCCCTCCCCCAGCAACTTCTGAGTCCTGTGCAACCCCCACTCCTGAGGCTAGTCAAGCTCATGCTCTCAGGTGAAGCCCGGCAGCCGCTCCGTCCATTTCATACAGTGTCACTGTATATAATGTCATTATAATAGTGTTAAGGGGGTCCTGACAATAAAATCTTTTAGCGTTCCTCCTAAGTGAGCCCCTTCTGACTTCTGGCCCCAAAGCAGCCGCTTCCCCTGCTTCCTCTATAGCTACGCCCGTTTGTTTTCTTATTTCTTTGTCCTGCTCACTGAGATGGCTGCACATGCTCAGTTTCATCCTTCAACTGCCTCCTGAGCTGTGATAGGGAGAGCTGAGACACGCCCCCCTGAGCTGCAGCAGAAAAGACACTCCCCCTGAGCTGTCAGCTTGATATAAATCTAGCAGAGCAATGAATGTGGAGATCTCTGAATCCATGTGAGGTACAGATCTGGTTCTAGCTTTGTTAGAAAGAGATTGTCATGTACTATGTGGTGCCTGATTTTCATTTTTTACAATAACCATGGAATAACCCCTTTAAGCTCCACAACGTTATCACATTGCTATGTAGTCTTCAAGGATGGGTAATAAGGGTGCTGTCATTTTGGACTAATTCCTAATTTTCAGGCTGTCCCCCATGACAACACCACAGGAGCAGCACCAGATTACAGACACCTAAATATTAGATATTGCCCTTAAAAACTAAGAACATACACTTAGAACCAGAAGAATCCTTAGTTGCAATTAATATATTGTTTAAAATTTTATTAACAATGTAAATTATATATAAAAATTTGATTACACAAATCCAATAATTAAAAATTATAAAAAAAAATGACATACTTAATAGTTGAATACCTACAGAGTCTTTCACCCAAGGCCTAAATAGGGAGTACAAAATTCAAAGTTTTCTCTGATCTGTTTAGATGTCAATGTTATAATGCCGCAAGTCTGACTCTTTCTCATTTCAGGCCCACTGACCATATTGGACCCTCCTACTGCCGCAGAATGGTATCCTTTTTTTAGCTGTTTCTCTTTAGCATTTTCTTTCCTTCCTCTTTCCTCGTCTACATCCACTGGAGTTTCTTTACATTTATTCCATAGGATTACACTACTTCCTCATACCATAAACATACCATTCCCCCCCCCCTTTTTTCCTTTGTCTCCTTTTTCTTTTTTTCCCCCTTTTTCTTATTTAATTCTATTATCGGCCTTATCCCTCTTCATTTTATTTCTGCTTCATGTTCTTTCTGCGTTATCCTTTTTATGTTTTTTCCCTTTTCTTTATTTAATTCTATTATTGTTGCATTCATTTCATTATTTTTATTCTACTTCCTTTCCCTTTCTTTCCTCTACGTTTCGCACTCTTTACTTTTTCTCATTTTCCTTATTTTTATTCTTTTATTCTGCATTTTTCCTTCTGCTTTTTCTCCCTCTTCTCTTGTCTCTTTCCCCTCCCCCCTTCCTTCTTCTACTTTTATCCCTGCTTATCCTAGCTCTTTTTATCCCCTTTTCTTATCTCTTCTTTTCTCCTTTTGTGTCTTTTCTCTTCTCTAACCATACCTCTGGTTTCCTCCTAGAATCTTTTAGATGGATAGCAGCCGTAGATATCCTGTGGAACGCATGTCTCTTCTGATACGTTCCACCGCGCCGGCCGTTGAAATGCACAAGCCTTCCGATGCGTTCCACAGGGCCGAACGCAGTATTACATACTGCTTCAGCCAGCACTCACCAACAGGGCACCCCCAGAAAAACCCACCGCTCCCCTCACCACTTGATGGGGACACTATGAGGGGCCTACAGGTTTATTATAACATTATTCTGCAGTTTTGCACTTGCATTCCACACGCAGTAGGTAGCCTACTTCCGGGTGGCGTGGAACACAAGCGCATGCGCACTTAATACAACGCCCCTGTATCAACCAGGAAGCTCGTACTCTCACTAGACTCCATTTCTAACACGTGTATTTACACATTCACCTCAGAGCAGCGTCTGCTATTCCTACTTGCTTCTTCACATACCTGCGGCATAGGTAAGTACTATGGTCCTAATATGAGCATGATCTAATTAATAGTCTTGTGGCATGTACATTATTATCTCATGTCTGGTTCTTTTCCTTACATAGTTTTTCTAGTACCCTATATACTTTACTACAATCGGGCATTATCCTTTCCTCTGATCTGGTACCATAAACTCGCTGTAACAGTCCTCTATAGATGCTACACCTGTAATTACCTAGTGGCAACTCGTCACTTAAACCCTATAAATATATTAAACCCGCATCACGTTCTTTACTACTATTATTTTATTTATTTCCAGTGATTTTGTATAAATGTAATGTCAATTGAAGACACTTCTGATATACCTGTGAGTGCAACATGGTCACTGTTATTTTCAGTTTTTCTTGTTTTCCAATACGGATAGTGTTTGCTTTAGTGACGTTTCGGCATGCAGGCCTTTTTCAAAGCCGTATGTTGAACTACGTCCTCCAAACATGGCAAGTGGAATTGATACCAAAAAGTTTTATTTTGCTCTCATCTGACCACATGACCTTCTCCCATGCCTCATCTGGATCATACAGATGGTCATTGACGAATTTCAAATGGGCCTGGACATGTGCTGGTTTGAGCAGGGGGACCTTGCGTGCCCTGCAGGATTTTAATCCATGATGGCATAGCGTGTTACTAAGGGCTCATTCAGACCGCCGTATGAATGAGTCCGCATCCGTTCTGCAGTTTTGCAGAACAGGTGCGGACCCATTAATTTCAATGGGGCCACAAAAGTGGTTCCGTTCCGTGGGAAAGATAGAGCTTGTCCTATTCTTGTCCGCAATCTTGGACAAGAATAGGCATTTTCTACTATGGTTGCGGCTGTTTCACCAAATTGCGGAACGCACGAGGGCAGTATGCGTATTTTGCGGATCTGCAAAGCACTACGGCCGTCTGAATGGGCCCTAACGGTAATCTTTGAGACTTTGGTCCCAGCTCTCTTCAGGTCATTGACCAGGTGCTCCCATGTAGTTCTGGGCTGATTCCTGACTTTTGACAGAATCATCCTTACCCCATGAGGCAAGGTCTTGCATGGAGACCCAGACCGAGGAAGATTGACAGTCATCTTGTGTATCTTCCATTTTATAATAATTGTGCCAACAGTTGCCTTATGCCCAAGCTGCTTGGCTATTGTCCTGTAGCCCATCCCAGTCTTCTGCAGGTCTGCAATTTTGTCTACGGTGTCCTTAGGGGACGTTCAGGCGACCATGGTATTGCAGATCCGCAATACCACAGATGCCGACCGGTGTGTGTTCCGCAATTTGTGGAACACGCAGCCCGGCACCCTGTTCTAAATGCCTATTCTTGTCCACTCTTGCGGACAAGAATAGGACATGTTTTATTTTTTTTTGCGGAGCTGCGGCTCCCTGTGATCGTTGAAGTGAACGGGCCGCATCTATTCCGCCAAATTGCAGAATAGATGTGGATCCGTTCACACAGTCGTGTGAACGGGCCCTTAGACTGCTCTTTGTTCGTGGTCATGGTGAAGAGGTTGGAGTGTGATTGAGTTTGTGGACAGGTGTCTTTCATACAGGTAATCAGTGCAGAGTAGTAGGAGGGCTTCTTAAAGGGTTTCTACAGCTTTTAAAAACTGATGATCTATCCTCTGGATAGGTCTGACACCCGGGGCCCCCGCCGATCAGCTGTTTGAGAAGGCAGCGTCGCTCCAGGAGCGCCACGGCCTTCTCTGTGTTTACCGCAGGCCCAGTGACGTCACGACTAGTATCACTGGCCTGGGCGGGCTAAACTCTGTTCTCATGAATGGAGCTTAGCTCCGCCCAGGCCAGTGATAGTAGTCGTGACGTCACTGGGCCTGAGGAAAACACAGAGAAGGCCGCGGCGCTCCTGGAGCGACGCTGCCTTCTCAAACAGCTGATTGGCGGGGGCCCCGGGTGTCGGACCCCCGCCGATTAGATGCTGATGATCTATCCAGAGGAACTGCAGAACCCCTTTAAAGAAAAACTAACAGGTCTGTGAGAGGCAGAAATCTTGCTGGACAGAAGGTGATCAAATACTTATTTCATGCAATAAAATGCAAATTAATTATTTAAAAATCATACAATGTGATTTTCTGGATTCTTTTATAGATTCTGTCTCACAGTTTGTGTACGTACGATAAAAATTACAGACCTCATTATTCCTCTCTAAATTGCAAAATCGCCAGTGTATCAAATACTTATTTTCCCCACTGTACCTCCTGTTCTTGATGAAAAGAGGAAGCTACTTTTGGTAAAAATGCTGGATGAATTCTTGGAATAATTCTGTCCTCTAGGATTCTCAGGTGTAAGGTTCTTTAATTGAGAAGGCCTGTAAAAGCCACCAAAAAAGTTGTTTTTAGGGACAGGTATTTCAAAGATATTTTTTTCTAAAGGTTCAAAGTGGGGATTACAAGGAATATTTAGGACTAAAGCTGGATTTGCGCCTAGACCCGGCATTTACCGCAGCCTAGTATCAGAGAACATGGAGCGTGCTGCCCTCAGCAGCACAGGGGAGAAGGAAGCAGTCTCTCCCTCCCCCCTGTGCTGCTGCCACCAGTGAGCGCTCGGTAACGTGACACATTCGTCACACACAGGGAGGTAAACCACGGGGTCACTCAGGATGGAGGCTGCCGTTCCAGTCACCTCCTGGACGAACCTAAGGATGGTGCCATGCGCGAGGAGAAGTAGCAGGCGCTGTCTTTTCTAAGCCTTTGATTCACTGCTTGCAATTGAATCACCGCCCACATCGCTGAGGGTGCATTTCACTGACAAGGATGGAAGCGCTCAGGGTCCTTATGGACGTGCAAAAACTGCTGGTAAAGGGACAGGTGAGGAGCCGGAAAGCTTTCTTCTAGTAGTGGTGTCCTGGGCTCAGTGCGCGCTCTGAGGTGATGAGACCTGTGTCAGTGTGTTACCTGCTGTCAGAGGAAGCTTCACCCTGGAGTCAGTTTTAACAAAGCTCCCTAATATGTCTTCCATTCTTAATCAGTATTGGATCATAGGACCCCCCTCTCCCCCCACCCATCTCCACAGGTAAGAGGTCCTCCTACCTGTGCAGAGCAGTCACCCCATGCAGAGTTTACTGCCTCTTAGGGCTCATGCACACATGGATGGTGACTGGTCTGACCTGAACTCCCTGCATCATATTGACCGCTGGTGTACTGTACGCACAGCATGGTATGAGTTGTCTCCCAGTCAGGCTGGAACATCACTCTGGTGCAGGGAGTCTGGGCAAGGTGAGCGTTGTGGGTCTGTGAGATGCAGCTGTTACATGGATCATTTTTCCAGACTCTTCCCTATGCAAAATTAGCCTAAGGGCTTATCCAGATGACTGTATATTTGTGTACGCAATTTTGCAGAACGGATGCAGACCCGTTCATTTCAATGGGGTAGCAAAAGATGTGGACAGCACACTGTGTGCTGTCCACATCCATATGTCCGTTCCGTGGCCCCGTAAGAAGACAGAACATGTCCTATTGTTGTCCACAATTGCGGACAAGAATAGGCATTTCTAACATAGGGCTGGCAGCTGTCACATAGCTGCTTTTAGAAACATTGCAGTCTATGTGGTTATTCACATAGCGGAAAGCAGCTGTCAAAAAATAGGATATGTGCTATTTTTTAGCACGTTTTCACTGCCAGGCCGGACTACACCTGTTCAATGGCTGTTAAAATTGGGTACATTATATTAGAAAGAAAAACATTTAATAAAAAGGGATGTCCCATTCATTTCAATGGAAAGGATCGCTCCTATACAAGTGTATAGGAGTGATCCTTCCCATTGAAATGAATGGGGCGTTTAGGTGTAATTACACCTGCTCACCACTACACGTGTTACGGCTAGGATGTAAACAATGAAGAGGAGGCAGCGCTGGTACGGCGCACGCCTCTTCTTCAAACAGCTGATCAGCGGGGGTGCCGGGTGTCAGACCCCCGCCGATCTGATATTGAGGATATCCTGAGGATAGGTCATCAATAAATATAACTTGGAGAACCCCTTTAAGTTTAAATCACCCCCTTTCCCAATTTTACATATAAAATATATTAACAATAAATAAACATTTTACATATCGTCACGTCTGAAAAGTCCAGACTTTTAAAATATAAAAAAATATCTCCTATACGGTGAACACATAACAGAAAAAAATAATATAAACCACACAATTCGCCATTTTTTAGTCAGTTTGTCCCCCCAAAAAATAGGATAGGACTGTTCTATTATGGGCCAGACTTTCCATCTTCTCCTCCAAGTCTTTTTTTAATTATAATTATATGTATTTAAATTTAGCGACTAAAAATTTAATTTGGCTCCTAAATTTTTCAGTTTAGGAGCCAGTGGCTCCTAGGTATTTTTTTTAGTCTGGAGCACTGCATGGGCACCGGCCGTGTGCAGCCCGCATCACAGATCACGGACCCATTCACTTCAATGGGTTCCCAATCACGGAGATGCAGAGCGGAGGCACGGATCGGAACACCACGGAAGCACTACGGTGTGCTTCCGTGGTGTTTCTGGCCATGCCTCTGCACCGCAAAAAAGTAGCGCATGCACTACTTTTTTGCGGTGCGGACCGTCGGATGCGGATCGCGGACCCTATTCCAATGAATGGGTCCGCAATCCGAAACCAGCAGCCCCACTGTCAGTGCCCTTGCAACCACAAATTGCGGTCCACAGCACGGGCACTGAACGCACACGTTCATGAGCCATTAAAGTGAGATTCCAAGAAGAAGCTGTTGGTTTTATAGTTGGCCTCATCCAACAGATTTTTTTGGAGTATTGCTGGACAAAAGGACTGTCCCTGGGGTCTATCGTGTAAGAACAAGACGTCTTAATTATTATTTTTTTGTGCCAAATAAATCTGATGTAAGCCTCATCTGAAGGATAACTCCTGAAAGACTTCTCTGTTGAGCATCCATTCCCCAGTATTAAGAATATTCCTGCTCAAGAAGTCTGCTGCAGTGCGGTCCAAGCCTCTTTGATATATATAGCTGGTATCGACAAGATATTCTTTTCTGGCCAGGAGAATTTTTGGTCTGTGAGTTCTTGAAGGAAGGGGGGTTCTTGTTCCTCCTTGATATTTGAGGTAGGCTACCATAGTCATATTGTCTGAGAGGATCCTTCAGGAGATGACTGCCTATTTTTAAGGTTTCCCAGATCTGCTTGCTATCTACTGTGACCTAAATCCCTAAAAATATGATTCTCTCATCTGGGCTCCCCATCCTTGCATGCTGGCATCCATGGTGATCAGAATATAAAGCAACAGATTCCACTGAACTCCTTTCCTTAGGTTTTTCCAGACTCGTCCACCATAACAGGGAGGTTTTTAAACTTGCTGGAAGAGTTATCTTCCTGGCTAAAAATCAATTGTCCTGATTCCCACTGGATAGAATTATTCTTTGCAAGCGACGGGAATGGAATTGAGCCCATGGGATCATTGGAATGCACAAGGTCATTATTGCCAGTATGCACATGGCTTCTCTCTTCTTTCTGAAGGTTGACATGTTCAGAATCTTGGCCTGTTCAGCAGGTGGGAGGAATGACATCTGATTCTCTGAATCAAGAAGGGTACCTAGAAAAACCTTCTTGATACTTGGAAGGAGATTTGAGCATCCTATTTTTTGTAATTGGCAAACAAAAGGAGTGACAGTTATTTCCAAATAATTTTGGAGCAGATAGTCTGATTTTGCTACTTGAAGAAAGTGGTCTGAGTACAGCACTATTATTTTACTGATTTTCCTTAAAAAGGACATTATTTCCACCACTAGTTTGGTAGATACTCGATGTGCTGAGGAGATTCCAAACGGTAGACACAAATTGATAATGTTGAATCTTTTCTCCCACTTTTATTGTCAAATCTCACAAATTGCTGATGCCATAGATGAATTGGGATGTGATAATACTCGTCTTTCAAGTCTATTCTACACATTATCACTGGAGGAGGTATGAGGGATGTTGTCATCCTGATTGACTCTATTTTGAACCTGCAATATTTGATTGGTATTTCATGTTCATGATGGTCCTGTAGGCCCCATTTGGCTTTTTTTTTTTAATCAGAAATAGCTTTGAATAATGGCCTGTGAATTCCTGAAGGCGAGGAACTGAAACAATGGCTTCCAGATGACAAAGCTTCTCCACATCCTCCACGAGCACGGCCTGTACACGTGGTAACGAACTCTGTTAACTGGAACCTTTGAAGGGGGGGGGGTGGGGGGGGAATGGAATTCTAATTTGTATCCAGTGTGAATTGTTTGAAGTATCCAAGGATTTCTTATAATTTTTGTCCATTCCTGACAGAAAAAAAATGCAGTCTTCCTCCCACTTTTCTTGCGTGACTGCTTTGGATCGCTACTTAGGGTTACGGAGGGACCCTCTTCCTTTCCCTCCTTTAGCTCCCTTTCGTCTGCCGACTGTACTGAAATTGCTTGACCAGTTTCCAAAAAGGGCTGAGGTCTCTTTGGTTTTTCCTCTGGGAACCCTTTATTTTTATCAGCTGCTCTCTACAGAACTTTATCTTATACTGGCCCAAATACATATCCTGAAAAGGGGATAGAACATAATTTATTCTTTGAAGAAATGTCGCCTGACCAGGTCTTGAGCCACAAGTAGAGTTGAGCGAACGTGCTCGTAACGAACACTGTACTACTCGGATCCCCTGCGCTCGCATGGCTGCAGGCATCCGGATCCGTCGGGTGAAGAGGACGGATCCGGATGGCTGCACCCATGCGAGCGCAGGGGATCCGAGCAGTACAGTGCTCGTTACGAGCACGTTTGCTCAACTCTAGCCACAAGGCATACCTGACAGTGTTTGAAAGGGCCCCATTCCTAGAAGCAAAACTTACTGATTCCACAGATGTAACTGCTAAAAATGCAAGCAGCATTTTGTGTGCGTCATAGGATACTGAGCAAGACGGATCCGGCGTGAAACACAATGTAAGTCAATGGTGCCGGAATAGTTTTTCAGACATAAAAAAATGTGGCGCCCATTGACTTACATTAGTTTTAGTGCCAGATCCATCTTGTTTATGTTGGAGATAATACAACTGGATCCGTTCTGAACAGATGCAGACGGTTGAATTATTGACTGGATGCGTTTTTCCTGATTCCTTGACGGAAAGTAGCTTAAGTAATCCATCTAATTTTCAATCCATTTGGTCCTTAAGCCAGGATGAATCTTCAAACGGGATGCTACTTTTTGGCCACCGTACATCAACCTTGTACTGTCTGGATTAAACAGCAGCCTGTTTTTAAATTCCTGTGGAATAGACAACTTCTTTTCCACATCTTCCCACTCCTCTATTTTATTTTTAAAGTTAGAGTTTACTATAAAGAGTTTCTTCTTCTTGGCCCTTAAACCTCCTAACATTTTTTTCTTGAATAGTTTTTTATTTTTTATTGAATAAATGTGTGTTTTTTTACCACTTAATATTCCCACAAAGGGACTATAACCAACAGCATTTTGATTGCTTTTAAAATGCAATGCATTATCCCTATAGTGTATTGCATTTTAATGGCAATGCTATTCTGACTTTCACCAGCATTACTCAAGGCTGGTCTGGGGCCTACATCAGAATCCTGACAGCCTTCCCACACATCGGCACCGCGCTTTTGCCGAGAGACAGAGGGAGACCCCTCTCTCTGTCAGCACTTTACATGCGGCGGGCCCCATTGCCCGCAGCATGTAAAGTATTAAACAGCCCAGATCGGCACTCCTGCCAGTCTGGGCTGTTAATGCAGGGCTGCAGCTCTCATGTGAGAGCCAGGCCCGTGCTCCCCACTGCACGGGAGATCTGCTTTTTTTATGGCGGCCCAGCCTAAGACCCCTTAGCGACCGCCATAAAAAGGCGTATGGGTGGTCACTAAGGGGTTAATCTCACTTCCTGTCCCCGCAGACAGGCCTAGAAGGGCAGTCTCCTGTGGTGCTGTCATGGGGGACATCCTGGAAATACTGTGTTGCATACGCAACACACGGATGATTGTTAATATGCAGACTCCTGTGGTCTCCAGGTTTGTGTTCCAAGAGACTCTGATCAGAATAGTGAATGCATGAGTCCAACTGCATATGAATTATGATGCTGTGTGTTACCATCTCACCACGGGTCTACTGAACTGTAATCACGACTTTATGTAAGTACAGGCAGGAACACACAACATAATAAATCACTTATCTTGTGAGTTTAGTCAGAGGAGCAATGTTCAGTCTGGCAAATATAGCCATCACACACAGCGGGTTTCCTGGACTGGATATGCTCGTGTGGAACAGACCTAATAGTACCTAATGTGACTACAAGGCTGTGACAGCTTGAGAAAGAGGGATACCTACCCGTATAACCAACATCTCTAACTAATAAGGGAGCTATGTAAGGAGACTTAAAGGCCATGTACACCTTTGGGTGCATTTTTTTTTATTATTATTGCATTGTACTTATTATGAGGTAAAAAGCATTTCTTCAATTGGTCTTTATTAAAAATGTGGAGTCCTTTTCTCTGTACAGAGCTGAGATGCCTATTAGCAGGATCAATTTTCTCTCTCTTCCGTCAGGCTCCTTATCTCTGACCTTGTAAACACTAGCCGGCGAGCTACCCTCATTCACTGCGCCGGTGCCGAATACTGAGCGGGAAGGCGCAGGCACAAGATGGCAGACAAGGCCAGCCTGAGGACACGAACGCTGGCCTGGCCCGTCACTCGGGAAGAAAAGGCCGTGGACTGATGTGGGCAAACTGAGCCTCTAGGAGCAGGGGCAATGTCCCCCCCTGCTCCTAGGAGGCTAATTAGCATATTATAAAAGGTTAAATTAAAGAAAAACGGGGACACTGTAAAGAAAATAAATAGCAGACTTAGACTCAGGTGACATTGGCATATTGAGAATGTCATCCTGTTTAATAGGGGAAAAACGAGGTGACAGAAACCCTTTAAATAAGTGCTTATGACCTCTTAGTAAATTAGAGATAAGGGTTATTAGATGACCGCCACAAAGTGAAAAAGTACCATTCACACAGCTAGAAAAACAGTTAACCCTTTGTGACAGAACGGTTTAATATCGTTAATAAAGACCAATTTTTAATTTAATTTTTAGTCCAAAGTGAGTAAAATGTAATTATAAAAAAAAATGCCCCTGGAGGAGTACATAGCTTTTAAGTGTGGCTCCTCTATCCTCCTGCCCAGGTATAGCAGGTGTATTATGGACAGTGATGCAGGACAAGTAGGGTCACACTGAGCTGGGTGTCCTTTATCTGGGCTGCCTGGAATTATATTCCTGATCTACATATAGATTTCTATCACTAGGGTACATCTATAACAAATAGAAGTAATTGATATGGATCCATCACTGGGGCTCCCACAGCTCCTGGGAATAGGGGCCCCCAGGTGCAGAGGCTACAGATGTGTATGGATGTATCAAGCTTTAACTTACACACTTATAGGGGTTTTACCACAATAAAAATGTATTCCCTATCCACTGTCTACAGGATAAGTATCTGATTGGCGAGGGTACGACTGCTGGGACCTTCACTGTGGGGGGGGCGTCCTGTTCCCCCAAATGAATGGAGCAGTAGGTCAAGCATGCACTGTAGCGCTGTACTCCGATATGTCCAAAGTCCCAATAGATAGTGAATGGAGCGTTCTCATGGTTGGTGGGAGTCCCAGTTGCCAGAACCCCCAAGTTATCAGTTTCTGGGTAAGTTTGTATTGTGCGAAAACCCCTTTAACACGTTAAAAACAAAGCAAACTTTAAAATGACACTTAAAGGGGATCCACCCGCCATGAAGTGATCATTACTCACCTGGCAGGGCCTGCACTGCTTCTCCAATTCTCCTGGACGGGATCTGTTCAACCAGCTGCAGAGGGGACGTCACATCGACAACAAGCGACCGCTGAAGTGATCACGTGTTGTCAACGTCATGTCAGTGCTGTGAACCAGAGAGGTGGCATGGTATCTGCCAGGTAAATAATGATTATTCATTTGCGGCACGGGATAAATGAAATAACACTTGTTCAGTATAAATGTAGAGAATGTTACATCTGTATGTCCTTTAGCTTCGTGACCAGCACTTGCTCTGCTGGATCCTGTCTCTTCAAATGGAATTCTTCATTATCTGATAATCTCCTGTTTGGAAATTGCAGACCATCAGACATGAAACGGCGGACTAATAGTTTACACTGGTCGGACTTGCTCGGATTATAGGAGCAGAATGTGACTGAAGGTTCTATTCACATAGTCAGCCTCACAAAGTTAATGAGCGAACATGAGACAAACAGATTGCTTGGGGGTGATATCATCCCTCCCTCAAAGACATAGTAGACAGGGTTAAACAACATTGACATTTATTTGACATGTTATAAAAGGCATGAGCTCCGGCCGTCTCCTGAATATACAATGAACATAATTACATTTATACAGCTCGTTATTGCTGGACGCTCCTGGAAGAATTGCAGAAAACATGGCGGCGAGGGTGAGAGTGCAGAGAAGAGTGGGGGATGTGCGGCAGGAACCTCCTCTACCCCTCCACTCTCCCTCTTCATGTGCAAGTAGAATGTAGCAGCAAGCGGGAATCCAAGTCACACAGGAGCGCCATTCCGGATTTGGTTATAAACTGTACAGTAAGGACCACCCTCCATCCTGCAGGACAAGAAAACAGAGGGCAACATTGAGTGTATGGGCGCATTCACCCAACCGTGCCGTGTTTTGCGGTCCACAAGTTGCAGATCCGCAGAACACAGATGGCGCACATATGTGTTCCACAATTTGCGGAATGGAAGGCCCAATATAGAAATGCCTATTCTTGTCTGCAAAACGGACATGTTCTATCTTTTTTGTGTGGTGTGGTGTGGTGTACGCATGTTTTGCGGTTCCATTGAAATTATTGGGTCTGCTCCCGTTCCGTGCCCCTAAGGGGCATCAAAGTATAAGGGCAAGTTTCTCACTGCATTTCAAACTTTGTTTGCTGTCAGTGACTCCTACATTGTTGACTTAATGGGGTTATCCAACCCCTAAAATGCATCCCCATACGCCTGGACCCCTCACATAGGTTGTACTTACCTGGCTCCCTGCACCGGAATTGCTTCTGACGCCCGCACGGCCGCAGTTGCGTCTCCCTGTTGCGCGCATGAAAACATCCGGTGATGGGGGGAGGGGCAGCCAATAGCAGGCTGCAAAAGGACCGAGCCTCCCTAGCATCACCCGCTATGCCAACCACATCTGCGTGACGGAGAGATGCAGCGGCAACCGTCATAAGCGACGTGGGTGCCAGGAAGCCAGGTGAATACAACATGTGTGAGGGGCCCGGGCGTTTGGGTAGGCATTTTAAAGGTTGGATAACCCCTTTAACCACCTAACTGTTCTGCCTGAGTCCAGCTCGAGCAGTGTGAAAAGTAGCTAACTGGAGGGGGGAGGGCTGATTTAGATGGTGATATCTCCTCAATGGTAGCAGCTAGAAACATGCAATTAGTCTTGTCTGAAAGCTGGCAGTCCAGGCTTTCATACAAGACCAAAATAGCTAAAGTCTAAGAAACAGAGGAGAAATCACGTTGAGTGAAACCTGTTTTTACTTTCATTTTCAGCTGCATTCACAGCATCCCAATTTCTATCAGTGATATCTTTCTCTGTCCTGAACATATTGCTGTCATTTTGGTATTGTCTGAAAGTTTTGAATGTCTGCTTTCAAACTGGGTCAGTTGCATGTTTCTAGCTTCTACCATTCAGGAGGTAGCAGCATCTAAAGCAGCCCTCCCCCCTCCAGTTAGCTACGTTTCCCACTGCTGGAGCTCCACTCTGTCAAAACAGTTAGGGGGTTAAGCCTGTATTAGACATTGCAAGAATTGAACAAAAAATTATAACATCATTTGCAAAAGAGCAATCTTCGCACTGTGATAGTTTCCAGCGATCGCAAAATCATTTGATTCTCGTGATCATGATCTTTCAGCACATGTAAAAATTCTCGTGTGTAATAAGTTGTCTCCCGCTTTCTTTGTGTGTAATATATGCATTGACGAACGATTAGCGAGTTTATAATGATTGAATTACACATTACTACAGTGATGTGAGCACTTCTGAACGAATTGCTAACTAGTCGATTGCCATCAGTATGAAATCTACTTGTTTAATACCGCCCGTATCCTGCTCATGCAGCTGAAAGCGATTCAGTGTAGACTCCAGGACAGAGATTTGCGCTGCTGGTGTGTTCAGCTCACAGAGGATTGACCATACTGATAACACTGTAACAAACCCTAAGCTGTGTAAGTGAGACTAGGTCAGGGTGAGTTTTTAGCTTCTGGATGTAATCACTATTTCTATTCACTGGCAGCAAACAGAAGATGGTGAGGGGGTGAACATCTCAGAACCTGACATGACACTGATGAATCTGTACATACTGGAGACTGCGCTGGCCTTTAGCGCCTCCTGGTGTCACATGTAAAAACTTTGAGATCTAGAATACTAGGGTAGGAACCTTCATTATATACAGGACCTGTCCCCCTTATCCTTTTCTCCGTCCTCAGTAAACCTGTTATGTCATCAGATGGGCAGAGCTCTTAAAGACCTGATGTAGGAACACTCACCAGAGAAGACTCTGCTCCAGCTACACACACATAAAGTGCGAGCCTTCTGTCAGCTGTGGCTGTGCTGGGGGGGCTGGTAACTCCTGGGCTTCAGGAAGGGAAGGAAGATTTCCAGCTGAAAGATGAGAGAAATCCCGTAACTGAGTGTAAAACTGCCATAATCTGCCATCACTAGGAGCTGACAGGTGCTGGCTTAATACTGATGTATCTGAGCTGCTCCTACCGTCTAACACCGTCTGTCTCCTCAGAGTATCTGCAGAGAAGTCGTAGGAGAAGAGGATTCCGCTGCACTCCGCCTCTCTCGCCGTACTGCTGTCGCTCTCAGATTTGTGTTTTGGGACAGAGGCCAAAACTTGTAAACTAAGAAACAGAAATTTCTATCACTCAGGGCAAGAATCCCCCCATGGCCTCCAACAAGAAAACCTGTCCTGACCTGGTCCTGGTCACGCAGCTGAGCTTTCAACATGGACTCCAAGACGAGAGATTTATGCTGCTGCTTTGTTCAGCCCATAGGGGTTTACATTACAACAAACCCACAGCTGTGTGAAGTATTAGGACAGGATAGGGTTCGATGTAAATTGAGAATTTTTATGTTCACGGACGGCAGAATTTTTGGAGATGGTGAAGAACAGAAGCACAAACTCTTACAATGGTTTGTCCTCAAGGGACGTTTTTTTGCAGCAGAAAAGCTTTGTAGTTAGACCGTATTCACAAGTCAGTGTTCGGTCAGTGTTTTCCATCAGTGATTTTGAGCCAAAGCAAGGTGCTGATCAAAAACACAGAATAGGTGCAGATCTTTCCATTATACCTCATATCTGTGGAGGCTTCACTCCTGGTTTTGGCTTGCAATCACTGATGGAAATCACTGACCAAACACTGACTCTGTGAATAAGGCCTTACAGGCAGATTTTTCTGTGGATTTCACTTTATGCATTGTGAAACCCACAGAGGAAACCTCTAGCATAAATTGATATGCTGCGATCTAAGATAATTATTTAATTTAAAACACCATTACTGCCAGTCCATTAATTTGTGAACATATGAAAAGGGGTCTAGATACCTAATATAAGACTGAGTACTATAAGCCAGGACTAACCATGGGACAGACTTGCAGGAAGGGAGAGAGGGTCCTCCCTGTCATGGCTTACACTCTACAAAGGAAAACCTGCTTTGCAGGTCAATTATCACGTTTTTTTTGTTTTTTGCACCATTGTTTAAAGAACTCCCGCGAAAATTTTTATTCTCTGACCTGTTAGAAAGGTGCATGATATAATCTATAGTTGTCATTTTCTTATCAGTGACTGTTTCTGTGAGTAAAAACCTCTCTTCTTATTGTAGCTGGGTCATGTGACCAACTCCCTGACCTCCAACTGACCCAGGACAGAAAGCCAGTCACTTCTCTATTCATTCCTATGGGAGCCTCACTTTCAGTCTCATAGGAATACATAGAGAATTAGACTTCCTGTCCACACATAAGTCTATGTGTGAGTTGGTGGGTCTAATTGCTGGTCACATGACACAGATAAGAAACTTCAGGATGATACAAGTCAAAAATTCAGCTACTGGTAAGAAAATGACATTCACTACAGATTACATCATGTACATTTCTAGCAGGACATGGAATAAAATTTTTGTCATGAGTTCTTCTTTAACTCTCATCCACTTTGCTAGTTCTGTAAAACACTGCAGATTTGCTGCCTGCAATTCCACAGCAGAAAATCTGAAGTGTATGCAACCCATGTGGCCGTACCCTAACGCTAAAGAACTTTCCACAATACCATGTTGGCGTTTTATGCAGTGCGATGACTCCCAGTATTAGGTATTTACAATGCATTCAGAAAGTCTTCAGACCCTTTTGCTTTTTTTTTTACATTTTGTTATGTTGGGGCCTTGTGCTAAAATAAACAAAAAAAATCAAGTTTCCTGCATCAATCTGCACTCAATACCCTATAAATGAGCAAGTGAAAACAGAATTTTAGAAACGTCTGCAAATGTATTTAAAAAAAAAAAAAAAAGGCAAAACTAAGGTTTTGCCTGGACATAAGTATTCAGACCCTTTACTATGACATTTAGCTCTTGGGGGCTCCAGTTTTTCTTGATCATCTTTGAGATGTTTCTACACCATGATTGGAGTCCACGTGTGGTAAATTCAGTTGATTGGACATGATTTGGAAAGACACACCCTTGTCTGTATAAGGTTTCACAGCTGACAATACATAACAGAGCAAAGACCAAGCCATGAGGAAGAAAGAACTGCCTGTAGAGATCTGAGATAGGAATGTGTGGAAGCAGATCTGGAGAAGGGTACAAATTTCTGTTGCACTAAAAGTGGAGGGAGTGGGGGTGGAAGGTAAGGGTCTTTGTATGAGAGGTGAACAAGAACCCAATGGTCACTCTGGCTGAGCTCCAAAAATCCTGTGTGCAGAAACTTCTAGATCAGGGGTCAGCAACCTACGCCACTCCAGCTTTTGTGAAACTACAGTTCCCAGCATGCTCCATTCATTTCTGTGAGAGTTCTGAGAAAAGCAGAGGAAGTATGCACGCTGGGAGTTGTAGTTGCACAACATCTCAAGTGCCAGAGGTTGCCTTCCCCTGTTCTAAACGGTCAACCATCATTGCAGCACTCCACCAATCTGGGCTTTATGGCAAAGTGGACAGAAAGAAGCGCGTCCTCAGTAAAAGACACATGGAAGTTGGCAAAAAAAAGCACCTAAATGACTCTCACACTATGAGAAACACGGTTTTCTGGTCTGATGAAACCAAGATTGAACTTTTTAGCCTCAATTCTAAGCATCATGTTTGGGGGAAACCAGGCACTGCCCAATAACACCGCTACAGTGAAGCATGGTGGTGGTGGCATCATGCTGTGAGGTTGTTGTTCAGTGGCTGGGACAAGGAGACTGGTCAGAGTTGAAGGAAGGCTGAATGCAGCAAAAATACAGAGTTGTTCTTAATAAATATTGTACCTTATCCAGAATGTTCTGGATATCAGACTGGGCCAAAAGGTTTACTTTCCACTAACACAATGAGCCTAAGCACACAGCCAAGACAACACAGGAGCGGCTTAGTGTGTAACTCTGTGAATGTCCTTGGGTGGCGCAGCCAGAGCCCTGACTTCAACCCAAATATTTCTGGAGTGACCTGAAAATGGTTGCCCACCGATGGTCCCCATCCAACTAGCAGAGCTTGAGATGATCTGCAGAGAAGAATGGTAGAAAATCCCCAAATCCAGATGACCAAAGCTTGTGGCATCAAGAAGAAGGGAGGCTGTAACTGTTGCCAAATATGCTTAAAGAAGAACTCCCGCAAAAAATTTTATTCTCTAACCTGTTAGAAAGGTGCATGATATAATCTGTAGTGATTGTCATTTTCTTATCAGTGACTGTTTCTGTGAATAAAAACCTGTCTTCTTATTGTAGCTGGGTCATGTGACCAACTCCCTGACCTCCAACTGACCCAGGACAGAAAGCCAGTAACTGCTCTATTCATTCCTATGGGAGCCTCACTTTCAGTCTCATAGGAATACATAGAGAATTAGACTTCCTGTTCACACATAAGTCTATGTGTGAGTTGGTGGGTCTAATTGCTGGTCACATGACACAGATAAGAATCTTCAGGATGATATAAGTCAAAAATTCAGACACTGGTAAGAAAATGACATTCACTACAGATTATATCATGTACATTTCTAGCAGGATATGGAATAAAATTTTTGTCGGGAGTTCTTCTTTAAACTAAATACTGAATAAAGGATCTGAATAATTATGCCAATGCAAGATTTTCATTTTTCCTTTTTAATAAATTAGCAAAGATTTTGAACAATCTGTTTTCATTTTGCCATTCTGGGGTATTGAGTGCAGAATGAAGAGGAAAAACTGAAATTTTTTCATATTATTTTAGCACGAGGCTGAAACATGAAAAAAGTGAAAGGGTCTGAAGACTTTCCGAATGCACTTTATATGTTCATACTTTAAAAACCCAGACATTTTAAAGAGGTATTCCCAGATTTTGATGGCCTATCCTCAGTATAGTCCATCAATACCACAAAGACAGGAGTCTGACAACTTCACACATCTACTGATCAGCTGTTTCAGACTAGCTCTGGAGCTGGTAACTGCAGCAGTGCTCCCAATGAAGTGAATGTGGGGAGATCTTCAGTTATCAGCGCCATCGACTATGTAGTGGATGGAGCTGTGTAGTTCTGGCTATGGAGCTACTCATTATAAGTTCTCTCCAAACTGATATCGATAGACTATCCTGAAGATAGGTCAACAATATTAAAATTCTCAATTACCCCTTTAAAGGGAATCTGTCACCACGATCTTGGACTATTATCACAGTTATATATAGTAGTAGTGCTGCAGATATGGAGTCCAGATTTTCCTACTTCCTCCTGTTCCTCTGCAGTCAGCTTTTAAAGCTGCACTGAAACACATTGTTAGGATTGCAGTGCATGTGCACACGAGTCCTCTATAGCCTCCATACTAGACAGCAGTGCACTGACCCCCCACCTATGTGGTAGCCATACTGTGGAATCTCAGAGGGTTGTCACTGCAGGTTCTTCAGTCCAGTGCTCACCAGTTTCCGAGGGTTTCTGGCGTCGTACTTGAATTTTCTGCTCTATCATCTTTGGCTTCATGTGCAGGAGACTTCTCAGTAGTGACCACATCTCCTGACTGCAAAGAGAAGACATAGTGTACCCTGCTTGGCGGCTTATTGATGTTTGTCACCTATATATCACTAACCATTCCACCACTGACACCTATCACTGATTTCTCCACTCTTTCACTAATTGCCATGCCCCTTGAACCTCTCCGTTACTCATTACTCCATCCTTCAATATCACTGAATGCCTGCCTCCATGCTTTTCCACATCTCTTTATAAACTAATTACTCCACCCCTCACTCTGCCCCTCCACTATCCTTTGCTGAGGCACCCAACTTCTTCCCATGGATTTCCACCCCTTGCCATCACCGATTACTTCCCTTACTCCACCCATCATCCTTTCCTGAGGCACTCACTTCTTTATCACAGATTGCTGGCGAGCCCTGTAATTCAGTCACCTCCTTCAGTCTTGAGACGTCTTGAGCTGATGATTCAGTGTTTCTTTCCTGCACGACATTCTCCATATCTTTGATGTTACTGAAAATTTTTTCCTCCTTCTTCTGGAGCTGGAAATAGCAGAGCTGTGTTAGCTAGGGTCTGCAGGAGGCAGCGTCGGGTTAAGAATATTTTTAACCCCCGTACCTGCACTAGTTTTACAGAATTTTCCCCGGAGAAGGAGGAACTCCTTGATGGAGATTGGTCGGAGGAACCCAGGAAACTAAACCCTTTCTTCTTTTCCTTCAGACACGCAGCCTGATGTCTGCGCATCCTCTCCAACTGCTCCTCCAGCGTCATGCGTGGTCGGGGACTCTCAGTTAAGCAGAGATGTTCCACAGCACTCCGTGGCCGCTCCTTACAACCAGAGGAAAGAATAAATTGGAATTAGCACAACTGTCAAAAGATCCAGGTATCACAATCCCCATGTAAGGTGTGGTGAATGAGCTCTGCTGGACAGAACCAGGACCCCAAAACTGTCCCCAAAGTAAAGATCTCGTCCCCAGCTCATGGCCATGAGATACAAAGCTCATGTACCGATTTGTTGTCCAGCTTCTTGTTCTTGCGTAAGGTGACATAGGATGCAATAGTACTGGATTCCAGTGGTGGAGATTTGGTCCTTGGGGGTACAACTCCCACTGGAAAGTTTGAACCTGAAGAATATCACAGAGGAACAATTACCATACATTGTGCTCAACTCTATAGGATCTACACTATAAGCAGCCACCATGCAGTCCCTATATGAGAGAGGCAGGAACCTTTGTTGGCTGCGGCCTCCATGTCCAGCATCAATTCAGCCTTGTCTTCACCATTGGACTCATCCACCTCAGCCACGGTGGTCAGCTCGGGCTCGCTCTTGTACAATCTGTAATCGGGTCCCTGAAACACAGTAATAATAAGGAGGATTATAAAAGGAAACGCATGAGGGACCAGGACATGGAAGGAGATGTCACACTAGGAATGAGCAAGATGAAGCAGTAATCTAATGACCCAGACCCTCAAGACACCTGCAGAGGGCAAGAACCCCCAACAACAGATCCACAATTAAAGGAGTATGGTGAATTACATTCAACCCACAGATCCTCCTCAGGTTATCATCTACTGGGGATCATCCCACTAAAGTCCTTGAAGCCCTGCAGCCCGTGTGGTCTTCCCAACTGAGTGTCAGGTCACAACCTCTGCTACATAACCACAACCCCCAGAGAAGGAAAACCCTGAGTGGTGATGAGATGCAAATGATGAGACACAAGGATGAAGGTCAGCGCTCTCCCTTACAGAATAAGATCCGTTTCTTTGATAGATCTGGACGTGATGGGTGCTCTTGTCGTCGGGAAGGTGGACGGGGCCCCTGCTGTAACACAGCAAGGACGAGCTGCTATCACTTGGTAAATGGGGAAGAGAGGGAGCTGCATCAGCAAAGTCATAGGAGCGAGGGAGCGGAGGACGCGGAGGAACTAGCTCCTCTTCCTGGAGATTACAGAAACGCATTGGAGGCGTCATACATTCATCTTAAATGCTGCATCCACCGGACTGGTCAGAATCTACAACATGGGTCCTACAGGTTCTTATATTTCTATGTGCTCTGCTGAACATTATTTCTTCTGTATCTAAGCAAGTCCAAACTTCAGATATTCACATTAGCGCCTGCAGAGACCATAGGGCAGTCAGTCATATGATCATAGCATGTAACCGCTGAGGTCAGAATTTGCTCCCATACCATACAGTGTCATCAATATCCAGAATGCTGCACTAGAAAGATATGTGGCAAGTCAGTAACTTCTCAACCTCAATAATAAAGGAATCAGAACCTGGAGAACCCTAATAAATGACTACAATGATGTTCCCCACAAACCCCCAAATTATCACAAAGCTCTGAGATTTCGAGACAGATCATATCTCTGGTTTCCATCCGTCTCAAGCACTGAAAGCTGCAATGGCAGCCAGTATTGTGCAGAGCTGGATCAATAAGAAGCGTCCGGGGTCAGAGACCTAACCATTATATTTCTAATGCACAAGGGGATGACACCTCCCAGCATGTACCATGAGGAGAATGGTTCATCCTGCCCGGCCGTCCCCCAGTGTATCAGAGGAAATGGATTACAGCTCTGGGTCCTGCAGAATCATGCTCTGGAACAGGATGGAAACCTCCCGTTATCAGGAATAAACACATGGACGAAGTGCAGACATCACTCACCTCACCCGGACTCATTCCTGAAGACAGCAGCTTGGGGTCAGAGTTATCTGAAAATCAGCAAATAAGATAAATGACATGTGATGACATTCTTCTACATTCTGGAGTCTCCAGCTCCACCAGGACATAGCCATGGTCAGTGACTCCTGCTCAGCTGCATTGTCTGTCGGAGTCAGTGGTAGTTGCATATCTACCACATGCTTTTCTATAGGCATAAGCACTTCTCCATACTTTACAATACAGCTATGCTCCATTAGGGCACATCTATAATCAGTGACTCCAGCTCAGCTGCATTGTCTGTTAGGCCTCTTTCACACAAGCGATACGGAATGCGTCAGGATCTGTGCAGGAAAAAACTGATGGTTTTGCATGGAAGTTCAATCCATATTTTCTGCAATTGCATTCAGGGTGAGCGTTTTTCACACACATGAAGAAAAATGGAAGAATAACAAACTGCACCTCCCAGCAAACACTAGTGAAAAACGCACTGCATCTGCATGCCTTCCGTTTTCCATGCAAGCCCCATTCACTTGTATGGAGTCAGAGCTGCCAAAAACGGATATAGAACATGCTGCGGGTTTTCCTGAATGCAAAGATGATATGTGAAAAAGTCATGTACACAGACCTACTGCAATGAATGGGTCAGGATTCTATGCTTTCACAACAAGCAATGCAAACGGATGGAAAACTCGTTCGGGGGAAAGAGCCTTTAGGGTCTGAGGCAGTCTAAAACCCAACTTCTGTTTCATCAGTGACTCAAGCTTCTAATAGGTCCTTTCCCACACGTCACACTGTAAAGGTCCCTTTACACGGGAGACCAATTACATGCAGCGATCTCCTCCAGAGTACGAGGAAGAGCGATCACTATTGCCATTGCTTTTCGTCGGTAAACGATTATTTTTTAATGCGCATAAACTCATCGGATTACCCGATGAACTAGTGTTTCGCTCGTTCATTTGGTAAGATTTACACCGACCGATCATCGCTAAGGAGCGTTACTATGAACGCTTGTTAGTTATAAATCTGTACGATTCTCGGCCTTTGTAAAGGGCCCTTAAGTAGTCTCCGTTAGAACACAGCCATGAGCTGATTTCCATCACATGCTTATAAACAAGTATCTACTGTATATAGAATAAGTGGAGGGGCGTCGATGAGGGTACATTGTGGTCATCACATTCTGGTCACACCATATCTCACCTGTCTGTGGCCTCTGCTGCTTGTGTTTACTAATTCCTTCCACCACATCTTGAATCCTCCAGATCTCTTTCTGCATTTGTGCCCGCTGGATTCCGGCTGACTCCGTCTGAACATACAGAAGACAATATGAGAATATGGCCTTGTGGCACTGAGCGGCACGCTATGCATGTGACCTGCACTAAATGGGCTGTGACATCAGGAACTGCAAGTGACAGTCATGTAGCAAAGTTATTCAGTGATAAATGATCGCTCTGCAGTTCTCTGGACGCAGCCAGCAGTGGCTGATACCCCTGTAGAGAAGCCGTGGATGTGACGCACATCTTACCTGGACCTCCCCCAGTCTTTCTAAACGCTCCCGCATCTGGTTCCTTGCTGTGGTGACATCTCTCTCTAACTTGTCGTATTCTCTCCAGGATCTTTCTAATTCCTGCATTAAAGGGAAGAAGAAGAGTAGGTTACAGCAATGAGCTATGCACTAAAAGGTGATTTATGGTGACAATATCTGAATAAACTTGCAGCAGGAATCCTACTGAGTCATAAGATTTTGCTGCCTCCTTGTACTCAGCACTAATTCCCTGCTGCTTTTGACATACAGCTGCTGCCACCAGTAGGGGGCGATACACCTGTACAGAAGTGACAAATAGTGGTGGCAGCAGGAAAATGATTACTGGTCCTTAGAAGTCCTTACCGCCGTGGCCCGGGACACTTCTCGACAGGTACTGAGCAGCCCGCTCTGCAGCTCATCCCTCTGTAGCACTACACTCTGAACAGTGGTTGAATTGTCTGTACTCATCTCTATCTCCTGGCTGGCGAGAGAAGAGCTTGTTCCAGGGTGTACTGCAGGGAAAAAACACAAGTCAGTGATTCAGGTGGACAGGCAGGATGGGGAGAGGAGGGTCACCATGGTCTTACCTTCTCCTTGTGCAGCTGCTGCAGCTTCTGCTCCAAGGCCTGCACCGCTTTGTCTTGCTCACATAATCTGCTCAGTTTGGCCTGGGGGAGATGGAGAGAGAGAGACTGTCAGCAAGGAGGATGGCACAGAGCATATTGCAAATCACTGCATCATCACAGGGAACAAATCATCTCCAGGGCAACAGCTTTTTAACCCCTTAAAAGGGATGTCCAAAATGAGGTTGATCCTTAACAAAGATGTCCATTTTTTTTAAAACTTGCTCCCCAACCAGCTGTACTTGTGGGAAAATCCATATCAACTTGAGCCTGCTTCTCCATTCCAGATACCTGGCTCTCTTCACTGGCCTTACAGTCCCCATCTGTCAACTTCCGCACAGATGGGGTCACGTGTGCAGCTGCAGCCAGAAACTGACCTCAACGGTGCCACTTGAGGAGAGATCGCTGCTAAACGTAGTCATTGGCTGCAGTAGCGCACAGGAGCCTGTCCTTGCAGAAGTTAGATCAGATAGACAGAAACTGGAAGAACAGTGTGAGAGTCAGGGAGCTGGAAGGTGACAGCTTGCTGGGAAGCAAATAAAAAAAACAAACAGTTGTAGGCAGTAAGTTATAGAGCAGGAGGAGCTCAGCAGACTGATATGTAGTTTTATGGGAAAAGATTCAGTAAAGTTGTATTTCATTTGCGTAAATCTCTGCTCGTTCTGAGCATTGACGTCAAGGATTCGGTCCTATCAGTGATTGACAGCTATCTCTGTATACACAGTCATAGAAGGAAGGCTGTCATCACTGATAGGACCGCCTCCTTGTCTTCAGTTAGTGATTGACAGCTATCTCTGTATACACAGTCATAGAAGGAAGGCTGTTATCACTGATAGGACCGTCTCCTTGTGTTCAGTTAGTGACTGACAGATCTCTCTGTATACACAGTCATAGAAGGAAGGCTGTCATCACTGATAGGACCGTCTCCTTGTGTTCAGTTAGTGACTGACAGATCTCTCTGTATACACAGTCATAGAGGGAGGGCTGTCAATCACTGATAGGACCGTCTCCTTGTCTTCAGTTAGTGACTGACAGCTATCTCTGTATACACAGTCATAGAAGGAGGGCTGTCATCACTGATAGGACCGTCTCCTTGTCTTCAGTTAGTGACTGACAGCTATCTCTGTATACACAGTCATAGAGGAAAGGCTGTCAATCACTGATAGGACCATCTCCTTGTCTTCAGTTAGTGACTGACAGCTATCTCTGTATACACAGTCATAGAAGGAAGGCTGTCATCACTGATAGGACCGTCTCCTTGTCTTCAGTTAGTGATTGACAGCTATCTCTGTATACACAGTCATAGAGGGAAGGCTGTCATCACTGATAGGACCGTCTCCTGTCTTCAGTTAGTGACTGACAGCTATCTCTGTATACACAGTCATAGAAGGAAGGCTGTCAATCACTGATAGGACCGTCTCCTTGTCTTCAGTTAGTGACTGACAGCTATCTCTGTATACACAGTCATAGAAGGAAGGCTGTCAATCACTGATAGGACCGTCTCCTTGTCTTCAGTTAGTGATTGACAGCTATCTCTGTATACACAGTCATAGAGGGAGGGCTGTCAATCACTGATAGGACCGCCTCCTTGTCTTCAGTTAGTGACTGACAGCTATCTCTGTATACACAGTCATAGAAGGAGGGCTGTCAATCACTGATAGGACCGTCTCCTTGTGTTCAGTTAGTGACTGACAGATCTCTCTGTATACACAGTCATAGAAGGAAGGCTGTTATCACTGATAGGACCGTCTCCTTGTCTTCAGTTAGTGACTGACAGATCTCTCTGTATACACAGTCATAGAAGGAAGGCTGTCATCACTGATAGGACTGTCTCCTTGTCTTCAGTTAGTGACTGACAGCTATCTCTGTATACACAGTCATAGAGGAAAGGCTGTCAATCACTGATAGGACCGTCTCCTTGTCTTCAGTTAGTGACTGACAGCTATCTCTGTATACACAGTCATAGAAGGAAGGCTGTTATCACTGATAGGACCGCCTCCTTCACTCCAATGCTCAGAACGAGCAGGAATTTACACAAATGAAATACAACTTTACTGAATATTTTCCCTTAAAACTACATATCAGTCTGCTCAGCTCTTCTTGGTCTATAACATGCTTTCTGCAGATTCATTTGCATTTTCATGGCGACAGGTTCCCGTTAAAGATCAACCTCTTTTTGGCAGTGATGTTTTGTCCCACCTTACAAGAAACATAACTTTATTTTTCTTTCAACATAGCCATAATAAGGGATAGTTTTTTGTCGGGAGAGTTTCCGTATAATACATTTAGAAAATGTAAAGGAATATGTGTGCAATTAAATGTTTTTCGGGTTTCGTTCAGTACAATTATGACGATATGAAATTTTTATCATTTTTATTAGGTTTTCCTACTATGCTTTCCTTCATTATAACTCAGCAGTGTCTTAAGGATAAAGCCTCCGTTCCCATAGCCTGGGAGATGATGGCGCAGAGTTGTTCCTTTTGGGGGAGGGGGACACTTTCCTCCATACGGACAGATTAACCCCCATTATTGCAAAAACAGCAGCTTGTGGCCTCAGTACTCACATCAATGTCCAGCTCTTCAGTCCGGTGTTTGTACACTGTCGTCCTGCAGTCATCCTGGGTCATCTGAGAAGAAAACAACACAGTTACACCACACACCATGTCCAGGCTGATGGGGTGAAAATGGCAGTCGTGGCAGCAGGAGACAAACCCTGGCGCCCAGAAATGAGCAGCTCATGACCCCCAAAGTCCATCAATGCGCCCCTCCCGGACACCTGCATCCACTCTTCGTATAGCACCATTCACAGCACAGAACGACGTCGTGGAGATTCGGTCATAACCCAGGACTGGGACCTCTGCATTACATGTATAGGACGGTGCCGGACATTGAAGGGACTGAAGCTCCAGTCTTTCATGGTCTTGTTTTAACTCGCTTCATAATAATCAACCTGTATTAGGAGAGTCCTGACATGAGGGGAGTGCGTCCTATATCTGATGGCAGGGAAGTTCAGCTTCAGTCTTCAGGGTACACTGACCTGGGAAGCCTCACCTTCAGACTATAGAGATCTGTCATAAATGTAGACATTCCACGTTTCCATGCACATATCCAATAAATGAAGCAATTACACAAAGGAGGATGTGCAGCCAGGACACACAGTGCCGCCACATCATGCAGAGGCTAGCAGACAGCCCAAAGGACATGTCACCAAATGTGCGGTATGTGCAGTATGACAGACGCATGGACTGGGACCATGCACAGAGATACACACTGACCCAATAACCAGCAGAAGATCCCATCGTGGCCTAATATCTCTTCATTCTGAGCGGTTCCTGGCGCTCCAGTCTTCCCTGTCTCTGTCCTCGTGACAACACTTTCTGCTCCAATGTCTTAGCATTATCATGGGGGCACTGGTGCTCATGGCACTCAATCCACAGCTTATCATTTATTTCAGCACAAGTAATAGAAGAGGAGACCCTGATGTGCCAGGGCACAGGCTCAGGAAGGTGTTATCATGGGCACAAAGCCTAGGAGTTCTGTAACTATGAAGGACATGACATCTCTTCTGCAGGCAGCATCTTATAGGACATTGAGCTGAACAGATTGATATGTACTTTCTAGACGTCATTTCTCATGTTGATTCCTACTCTTTCTATACTTAGGAGTCCAGTGATAGTTCCTATTCACTGACTGATAAGCTTCCACGTATGACTGCATAAAAGATAGTGTTAATACCCAGTAGGACTGTCCCCTGGACTCTTAAAGGGGTTGTGTCACTTCAACAAATGGCATTTATCATGTAAAGAAAGTTAATACAAGCCACTTACTAATGTATAGTGATTGTCTATATTGCCTCCTTTGCTGGCTGGATTCATTTTTCCATCACATTATACACTGCTTGTACCCGGGGATACGACCACCCTGCAATCCATCAGTGGTGGACGTGCTTGCACACTATAGGAAAAGGTGCTGGCCTCTCTGGTGGCCGAGGAGCGCACATAGGCTGGAGTGTTTGTTGCAGTGTGTAAGCATGGCCACCGCTGACGGACGGCAGGGTAATCGTAACCCCTGGGTCCGAGCAGTGTATAATGTGATGAGAAAATGAAGCCAGCCAGCAAAGGAAGCAATATGGACAATAACCATACATCAGTAAGTGATTTGTACTAACTTTCTCTACATGATAAATGCCATTTGCTGAAGTAAGACAACCCCTTTAAGCGTAGAAAGATTAGGAATTAAAAGTTATACTGAATATAAAGTATATTAAAATATATTAATCTGCTCAGCTCCTCCAGCTCTATAACCTGCAGATGAGATGCCAAGGTCAATGTGACAGGTTTCTTTTAAGGCTGATCCTTCTTATGCAGCTGGAGGGACTGTGCTGAATCTTGTCCTACTGTTGTAAGCTCCTCCATGTTCTGCGTTCGTCTCCAATCCCTTCAGAATCGGCTCAAAAAGCATTTTAACCATGTCATGCTGCATTCCTGCTGGAACCCAAAAATTGTGATCTTGATCACCCACCCAATCTCTTCCAGAAGACTGGCCACTGATGACGAACGACTTGGGGTTTCTAGATATGCCACTTGGTTCAGCTGTCATCAGAAGTCTGGAGTAAGAGCTATGACCCTAACCCTGCTGGTCTACAGAAGGAGCAGACGATAAATCAGTGGTCACACACAACTAGTACACAGTGCGGGGTCACCATCCAGTACTGGAGCAGATACATAGTGGAAGGGTAGTGATCATGGACAGCTCAACACACAAAGAAGCACAGTGAGGCTCGCATACGATGTTGCAGGGGGAAGAGCACTTTGCATGAAGTCACTAAGGGAGGAGCACTTTACATATGATATTGCGGGGAAGGAGCGCTTTGCATATGATGTCACTGTGGGAGGATCACTTTACATATGATGTCGCAGCGGGTGCAGACTCTGCATATGATGTGGCCAGGGTGACAATTGCAGATGATGACGTTGTCCTGTGGCTTACTTGCTGGTACAGCTGTGGTCTAAGCGCCAAGTTCTCAATCATAGTGTGAACCATGCTGATTAACGGCTCATTGTCTTTCATCTATGTCAAACACGGAGGAGCACAAGGTTTAGTAGACAGCTGCAGCATGACAATCACAGCTACATAAACCATTCAACCCCCGAAGAGCATCAGCTGTTGCTTCACCACCCCAGGGGGACACCTTCATTACTCCTTATAGAGTCCACGCTGACCCTGGAAGGACAATTCACTGCGAAACACTAGGAACCCTGGGCTGATGTTACACTACCAGTGATAGAAGGGAAATGGTGGAATTCTGTATTATATCACAGCTGACACAACCATTGGAGGAGCGCCAGCTACAATGTCCCAAATGTGTCTTACTACTGTGTGATGCAAATATGATCAAAGTTGACTGGGAGATCTGAGGAGATGACAGAGAGGTCTGAGGTGATGACCAGGACAGTCATGAAGCTAGACTTACACTTATTAACCATGTCTTCATGCAGGGCCTCTAGATCCTCACCTCCTGAATCTACCCTGAGAGGAGTCTTATCTTCTCTTTAATGACTGCACCAGGTTAGAGCACGCACCCCTACGCTTACAGGTCGCTAATTAATAAGCAAATCAAAAAAACAGCTAAAAAGCTGAATCTACAGAACAGGAACAATAATATCAGAATTCTGCTCAGGCACAGACATGGTTCAGCTTCAGGTCACAGAACGGAATCTAAAATTCACAAATACAAAGAAAAACCACCCAAATCCCACCTGGTGATCCACATAGACGAGGTTCCTTTGAAGATGATGTGAGAGAATCTCATTCTAGCAGCAACGGAGGGAGCATTAAAGAGTAGAGAAAGGACAGAGCAAGTTTACATCAAGACTAGACATCGGCAGGAAAACCAATCACGACAAAAAATACCTTGTATGAGCATGCATAGCAACTTCCACATGACAAATCATACATACTATCACACAGGACACATCAAACATGACATCATACATAGGATCATCACCTTCACTTGACACACTATGCATTGTCTTTGAAAGCAATTACTTTTTTTTTCAGTTCAGTTGTGTAAACAATGTTTGCATCTTTTTTTCGGTGACACATGGAGCTTTATTTCTATATCATTTTTTATTTTAGCATGTCTTTTTTTTCATACCCAGGAAATGTAAAAAAAAAAAAAAAAAAAAAATTATTTGATGAGAGCTGCGGCCTTCTCTCAGCCAGTGATGACACGTTCATCGATCACATGGCCTAGGCGCAGCTCAGTCTCATTCAAGTAAATGGGGCCGATCTGCGATACCAGGCACAGCTACTGAACATTGTATGACCCTGTTCGTGGTAAGCTGGGAGGAGGCTGCAGTGATCACAGGCGCTCTGGTGGCCAATGCGGCTTCCTCAACCAGCTGTTAAGTGGGAGTTCTAGTTGTCGGACCCCCCACTGATCAGATACTGACCTCTCCAGAGGATAGGTCATCAGTATAAAAAAAGTCAGAAAAACCCTTTAGTAGCACAATGTGGAATGAAAATACTTCTTTAACTATGTCCCCTTTCCATAATGGTCGTTTTGAAATAGGGGAGATATGGGTTATGTTTTTTTTATGTTTTATCTTTTCAATTTTAATTGTTTATTTTACACTTTGTAACTGTCCTTAAGATCATACAAGATTTTTGGGGACATTAAACATTACATTTTTTACTGCTGATTTCTCTACATATTACACCCAGTTACAGGGGGAGTACAGCCCCCAGAGAAGTTGTACAGCAGTATACTATGCTGTACAACCTCACTGCACGGCTGATCTGGGTCTGCTGAGACAGAGCAGCTCGTGCAGTCACCCAACCTCTGGCAATCACATACAAGTGCATCTCAATAAATTAGAATATCAAAAAGTTTTTTTTCAGTAATTCAATTCAAAGTGAAACACATATATTATATAGAGTCATTACAAACAGAGTGAACTTTTTCTAGTGCTTATTTCTGTTAATGTTGATGATTATGGCTTACAGCCAAGGAAAACCCCAAAGTCATTATCTCTGAAAATTAGATTATATTATATTAGACCAACTGTAATTTTTTTTAAACACAGAAATGTTGGCCAAATGAAAAGTATGTACAGTAAATGCACTCAATACTTGGTTGGGGCTCCTTTTGCATGAATAACTGCATCAATGTGGCGTGGCATATAGGCGATCAGCCTGTGGCACTGCAGAGGTATTATGGAAGCCCAGGTTGCTTTGATAGCAGCCTTCAGCTCGTCTGCAATGTTGGGTCTGGTGTCTCTCATCTTCCTCTTGACAATAACCCATAGATTCTCTATGGGGTTAAGGTCAGGCGAGTTTGCTGGCCAATCAAGCACAATGATACTGTGGTTATTAAACCAGGTATTGGTACTTTTGGCAGTGTGGACAGGTGCCAAGTCCTGCTGGAAAATAAAATTTCCATCTCCAAGAAGCTTGTCGGCAGAGGGAAGCATGAAGTGCTCTAAAATTTCCTGGTAGACGGCTGCACTGACTTTGGTCTTGATAAAACACAGTGGACCTACACCAGCAGATGACATGGCTCCCCAAACCATCACTGATTGTGGAAACTTCACACTAGACCTCCAGCAGTTTGGATTGAGTGCCTCTCCACTCTTCCTCCAGACTCTGGGACCTTGATTTCCAAATGAAATGCAAAATTTACTTTCATCTGAGAACAACACCTTTGACCACTGAGCAACAGTCCAGGTCTTTTTCTCCTTGGCCCAGGTAAGAAGCTTCAGGTGTTGTCTATTGGTGAGTGGCTTGACACATGGAATGCGACACTTGTAGCCCATGTCCTGGATACATCTGTGTGTGGTGGCTCTTGAAGCACTGACTCCAGCAGCAGTCCACTCCTTGTGAATCTCCCCCAAATTTAGGAAAGGCCTTTTCTTAACAATCCTATCAAGACTGCGGTTCTCCCTGTTGCTTGTGCGCCTTTTTCTACCACCCTTTTTCCTTCCACTCAACTTTCCATTAATATGCTTAGATACGGCACTCTGTGAACAGCCAGCTTCTTTAGCAATGACCTTTTGTGGCTTACCCTCCTTGTGGAGTGTGTCAATGACAGTCTTCTGGACATCTGTCAAGTAAGCAGTCTTCCCCATGATTGCGTCGCCTACTGAATCAGACTAAGGACTAAGACTTTTTAAAGGCTTAGGAAGCCTTTGCAGGTGGTTTGGGTTATTTATTCTAATTTTCTGAAATAATGACTTTTGGGCTTTCCTTGGCTGTAAGCCATAATCATCAACATTAACAAATAAACACTTAAAAAAGTTCACTCTGTTTGTAATGACTCTATATAATATACGTGTTTCACTTTTTGAATTGAATTACTGAAAAAAAAAACTTTTTGATGATATTCTAATTTAGTGAGATGCACTTGTATTTGCTAGGACTGGAGCAGGGAGCTGCATTGCCATGGCTTCTCTGTGGCTAAGGCTCCATTCACACGTCCTGTTTTTCTTTCCTGATTCGATCCTGATTTTTTCAGGACCCATTGAAATGAATGGATCCAGATCAGGATCAGGATCGAATCAGGAAAGAAAAACAGATCGTGTGAATGGAGCCTAATCCTGCTGTCCCTAAGATGAGACTCCCCACTCCGGCAGCTGTACAATTAGCGTGCAGCTATGAACTCTACAAGGAAGTTCAGAAAATTCCTTGCAGAGATAAGTGCCGACTGCCCAGATGAATATAGTTAATAGATGGGCAGCAAGCGGTTAAATAAAACAAAAAAAAAAGCCAAAAACACCCAAACTGGGGAATAAATATACCACTAGAAAAAAAATGCATGTCTTGTGTTTCCCAATTTAGATGAACCAATAAAATGCTCCAACCGTGTGCAAGACACCCGTTAAAAAAAATGCAAAAGTCGTGAAAAACGCCTGATTGCTCCAGCCTTAGGGTCCTGCGCTCTGAGACATACAGTCCGTGCAAGGGCCCTTAAGGAGACGACTTCCACACCTATTATTAGGTTGTCTTCCCATAATGGACAGACACCTAGGGCTGACCTCCTTGGATCTCCCAGAGACACCACCTTCAGTCCCTTTGAACTGATGGACACTGTTCTGGTGTCTTACCACATCTTGGCCAATAGTCAGGAGTCACATTTTACCTCTATCTTTTAATAATTCTTGAAGTTCACTTTTAGAAATGACTTTGTAACGGGGGCTTTCTTCTGATTCTGTATTACCTTGTAATGGATGACTTGGGGAATAAACTTGCTGTTCCATTGGAACCACAACTTCCCTTTTTAGAGCATATGAATATTATAATTGATAGATGTGCTCAGGACCCCCCCCCCCCATTACAAGACGTGCCATGAGTTACATGGTCAACCACTGAATTCTTGATGTCAATGTAATTGATGTGTCCATGACAGCAGGCAATAAAAGTTTAGGTCTAAGGCTTCCAGCAGCCCCAAGTGACCAGCTCACAAGTGGATTACCCCTTTAAATTAACAAAACATGTCCCCCAGGAGTCCAGTGCAGGGGGTGCATCACACAGTCACAATCCAGGACATATTCCCACTGCCCCCCATCTCGCAGATGAGACTAGAATATGGAGCCACTTTATGTAGGATGGTGGAACGTGTGGAGCTGCCATTGTTAATGCTGACCTTTGGGCTGCAAGCCTGCTTTAAATGCAAGAGCTGGGTTAAGGTGTGTTCCCGGATACTGCTCAGCTCCGCTTGCTGTCTCCGCAGTTTGATTAATAAGATTGTCAGCTCCTCAGGCTGGAGTGCAGCATAAAGAAGGGAAGAGATGTTAATCTCATTGTCAGACATCTCCCACACAGCTCAGAAGAAAAATGCATCACTCAAGAGAAATACAACCATCTAGATACTACAACTGGAGCAGAAGCTGGCGGAGCTACGTAGAGTGCCTCTTCCCAACCATGTGACGAAACAAGCTCATTATGTGACACCAAGTACTAGCATCCCTCAGGACGCACTGGTTGTGAAGTGCAGCAGATGTGTCCATGTTCTCCTCCTACAAAACACCTGCAGATCCTGATCACCGTTTCCGACAACAAGACAAGACATTTTATTCTTACAACTGATCATGTCTTGGAGGAATTCAGCAGACCTCCCAGGAACTTATCAGAGAGATATACCGCCTAAGTTCTCTTATCTGGGGAGTTGTATATTTGGAATGACCCTCACCTTCATTTTGAAGATATACCCCTAGTTCTCTATCTGGGCCTGTTTATCTGGGACACATACCCCCTAGTTCTCTATCTGGGGCTGTGTGTTGGAGAGGTTTTCCACAATGTTTATCTGGGACATGTACCCCCTAGTTCTCTATCTGGGGACTGTGTGTTGAAGAGGTTTTCCACAATGTTTATCTGGGACATGTACCCCCTAGTTCTCTATCTGGGACTGTGTGTTGAAGAGGTTTTCCACAATGTTTATCTGGGACATGTACCCCCTAGTTCTCTATCTGGGGCTGTTTATCTGGGACATGTACCCCCTAGTTCTCTATCTGGGGCTGTGTATTGGGAATGAACCTCAGATGTTTAGCTGGGAGAGGTAGTTCTCTTATCTGGGAAGCTATGTATTGGTAATTTTTCCCCTCTCGACTACACTGTTTAACTGGGAGATGTGTATGTGGAATTATCCCCAGCCGTTAAACTGAGAGATGTACCCTCTAGTTCTATATCTGGGGAGGCTGTGTATTAAGGGAGGTTCTCCCACTGATAGATGTACCCTTGCTTCTCTATCTTGGGGTTGTGTATAAAGCTTGTATTCCCCCTCCCATTTATCGGGGAAATGTACATCTGTACATCTGGTGGTGTCCCCTTTGTGTATCTGAGGTACAGGTGATTACTCTGGAGCAGCTACCCAAATACATGGCCCCCTGTGTGGACAGCAGCTGGACCCTGGGCCAGCTGTCATGCTTGTATTATTTACAGGAGTCAGGGCAGATTGTGCATGGTAGCGGAGCGGTGAGTAAACGCTGCTATTACAGATAAATGCGCCACTCACAGTTTTGCCTTGAAGACCCTGTGGTGTAATGGGCTGTACAGACAATCCTGCTGGCACTGACCTTCTCTCAGGAGCAAAGGCGAGCTGTAGAAACACAAGGCATTCTCATAAACCTGACAGCGAGCGCCATGCATACACAAGAGCGGAGGAGAGGTGGGGTACAGGACCACTTTAGAGATTATCACTGCAGGGATACAGAGTCCGCAAGATGTCCTAACAAACTATGAGATGGGAAATATATATATATATATATATATGCTCCACTATACAGGGTACAGTGCTGTCCAGTGACCCATATACAGTATTGTAGTCAGGAAATAATATACTACCCCGTATATAGGATATCATATACTACCTACATTACATGGTATGTATGGTTTATTATACAAGACATGACATCACTGCTCTCTGGACGTAAGTTATATAATGCAGCAATGACATTGCCTTTTTCAGATATCAGTTATAATAAAGGTGAAGTCACTTCAGATATAGCTACATAACAGTAACATCACTGCTCTCCAGATTTATGTTATATTATACAAGCTGTGACATCAGTGCTCTTCAGATATAAGTTATATTATACAAGCTGTGACATCACTGCTCTTCAGATATAAGTTATATTATACAAGCTGTGACATCACTGCTCTTCAGATATAAGTTATATTATACAAGCTGTGACATCACTGCTCGAGATAGAAGTTATGCTATGCAGTAGTGACATCACTGCTCTCCAGATTTATGTTATATGATACAGAAGGTGGCATCACTGCTCTTCAGATATAAGTTATATTATACAAGCTGTGACATCACTGCTCTCCAGATTTATGTTATATGATACAGAAGGTGGCATCACTGCTCGTCAGATATAAGTTGTATTATACAAGCTGTGACATCACTGCCCTTTAGATATACGTTATATTATACTGTACAGCAGTGACGTCACTGTATTTACTTACTATTACAGTTACTGTATATTATATAACAGTGAGATCACCAGTCTCCAAAGTTATAAAGCAGTGACATCACTGCTCTTCAGAAATTATACATGTGGTGACATCACAACACTCTAAATATAAGTTATTAAGATGGTGACATCGCTGCTTTCCAGATGTAAGTAATATAGTATACAGCAGTCACGTTACAACTCTCCAGTTCTAAGTTGTATAATATAACAGTGAGATCACCAGCCTCCAGATTTAAGTTATATTATACAGCAAATATATACGTAGCGCTGTATAGAGATGCAGTTCTCACCTTATTGGACTGTGGCTTCTGTCTGCGTTCTATGGTCAGGTCACCCCTCTGCACCGGCGAAGACACTTCTGATCGGTAGGCTCGGTGAGGGGAATAAGTGTGGTAGCCAGAAATGGAGCCATGAGATGGTGACATAGGGATGGAGTGAAGGGCCTGATCGGAGATATGAACCATGGTCTTGGGGCTGGTCAGAGAAGAGTGTCGCCGCAGAGTGCTCTGTTTATTGTAAAACTGTCTTTGTTGCCATTCATACAGCTGCCACATGGTATCATCCCGCACTGACCTCCGCTTCTCCTCCAGCGGGGCCGTTACCGGGACCAATGTCCGCTCATATAGCATGCCAGTGTTGCTGCAGACACTGTCTGGTCGCGTCTTGAGATTCCGCGGCAGCGTCCTGTATCCCTCAGGGTAATGTGGCACCATCTGAGCCCGGTAGCTTGGCATATTCCGGGGTAATGTCTGATAGGACATGACACTGTGTGAAAACAGAAAACCATGAGATACAAGACGTCAGTGGTATTATACAAGCCAAGGGGGCCCTCTAACTCACCCGCCAGTATCCTCCTCTGGACTCTTCTCTCTCTGCGTTCGGATCCACTGCTCAAGCTGCAGCATGGAGTTGGTTCTCTGGATGGCTCTGTCAGTCTCAACCTGCTGGGACACAACACTTCTTTGGTGACCCTTGAAGTCCATCTCTGAGAGGTGACCCTGCCCATCGTGTAATCTGCTCTCAGGGCCATTCACGTGGGTTGCTCTGTACTGTGCAGTGGTTCCCGCCAGGATGTCATAGTCAGATATGAAGGACTGATGCTTCACGCTGCTTATCTTGGTTAGAGGGCGCTCCTGGCCATCCTTCTGGAATCCATACTTCTCAGCTTCTCGAAAGACTTTTTCCTCCCCTCTGTTGATCATCATCTCTTGATTCTTCTGGTTGTTGTTGGTCTCGGGTCGGATCAATAGTCTGTGGTTGGCCACATGGTTGATCTCTTGTGGGGGAGGGTGATCAAGTTTAGTGATATCCGTTCTGGAGAGAAACATAGGTTAATATGACTGCCCTGGAAAAATCACAAAAAACGCCCATCCTGCCACTCTGCAGCCTCAGCACATGAGAAACCCCAAGATGCCTGTGGGAAATACCTGTGGTCACTTCCCGAAATAATTCCTATACTCACATCATCTATAATCATCATGTGGTGGATCCCAAAATATTCTGCTTATAGTACATGATTCCAGAACATCCCATGCTAATACTGACTTGGGTATACTCCTTCCCCAAGTATACAGCATAGAACACTGTGGACACCCATACAGCAACATACCGTTTCACAGGCTCAGAGTGAACGAGGGAGGCCGCAGTCATCACCCTCATCCATATGTCCATCTCTTTACTGGTGTCAGAGCAGAAATAATAGGTCCTCATGTTTGAGTGCGCTGCCTGATGGAAGGGATAGGGGAGTGAAAAAGTTATATCTCTGGAAAAAAAGGAAAGAAAAGACACAATGAGTGGGCAATCTGTGATAGCCCTGCAGATGGCGCTTGGTGCACAGTAGACACATCAGGTATTATTTGTCCAGGGAGAGGAAGTCTCTTAACATGAAAGGACTAAACCATTGTGTGGATATAGGAGCAGGGTCTACTGCAGGTCATGCCGACCTCTTATGTAGGGGGCAGTTAGTGGGCCCCATGTGCTGTTATGTAGGAGGTCAGGTTGGGTTGTAGGGCTCCTCTACCATTATTTTGGGGGTCCAGTTGTGGGGTACCTTTGCTGTTACGTAGGGGGATCAGCATTATGGAGGATATCAGGTTTGTGGGGTGCCTGTGTCATTCCATACATTATCAGCTTGTCAGGTGTTGTTACATAGGGGGGCAGCTAATTGGGCTGTCCTGTGAATTTTAACTCACCATGATAAAGCGATGCAGAGATCATCTTTTTCCTCAGGAGACTTGTAACTCATATCGAACCCCAAGGAAAGAAGAGACAGAGATCCTTAATATATAGAGACATTGTCCATAGCCACAGACATGAATGATTGTATTACTACACCCATTATTCCACCTCTGACTTATGAATAGACTCTGCAGAAGCTGCACACTAAGAAACCACCCAACAGGGCGATAACATCCGGCTACATGAGGTACAGCCTAGAGACACTCTCACCTTGAAGGCATGAGCACGGTTAATATGGTCGTCTGCAGTTACCAGTGATATCTGGAAGCTGGGAAGTAAAATACTGCCAAGGACACCTTCCTCCTTCTCATCTGTTGAAACAAAATAGACAGCTCTGAAGATAGTCACCTCCAGCTCCAGACCCCCACTCAGGGTGACAATCCACTAACTTACCACCTTTCCTCCAGTTACCAGAGGCTTCTATATTGAAAACGTGTGGAGACTGGAGACAATACATTGGCCACAAAGATCATGCCGTGTGTGAATAGTTCAGGTGCAGACATACATGGACTGTCAGGTGGATCAATGTCATTTATCAACAGGATATATATAATAATGTATGATCACTGGGAATCTGCCTACGCTAATCCCCACTCATCAAAAGAATGGGAGCCCCCAAGTCCCTTTGTGGATAGAGCAGTAGTGCACATTACCACCACTCTGTCCACTGTCTCAGCACTTGGCTATCTCTGTCAGTCCCATAGATAATGACTGGAGAAGGTTGTGCATGTACACAACCGCTGTAGAGGAGTGACGAAAATACCGCCCCCACCCATTTGAGGTAATTTTTTCACTCATCACCTGAGGTGTGCTGCTATCTCACAGGATGAAGACAATAGGCTAAATTTACTAAGCTAAATGTGCTTAAAAACAAGGGGCACTGCTTAGCAAGGGTTAATTAAAGAAATGGGCTCGGTTTAATAGGCAACAAAATTGTACAAAAAATTTGGCACAAAATTCTAGCGCACCATTCCGCTGGGACCCGCACCTATATCGAGAACGGGGCCCCGAAAGTGGAGGAGGGCGCACCGCGCATGCGTGGTCACCCTCCATTCATTTGTATGGGGCCCGCACCTATAGGACAATGGGGGCATATCCTAGCGATATGGCCCCATTGACCAAGATGGTAAAACCCCTTTAACCGTTATCACTATTAGGGTATAGATGCCTCTAAAGCTGGCCCAGGGGCTCACCTCTGTAATAGAAGAGACACAGGTCCGAAAGCACAAACCAGCGCTTCTTCCATAACTTCATCCCCGAATTTGCCTGCAAAAAAACATCACAAGGCGCTTATTAGAGAGAAAGCTTGTCCTGGTACAGTGGAGCGAGTGCCCAGCATCGGGAGGGAAAAGCTTCATCCACCTTTGGCGATTGTGGTTTTGCTACCACGTTGTGCAGAGCTGGAGATGTTCTGCATCTGCGATACATACTGGCAGTGACAGGGTTACAGAGAAGCATCTACAACCTCTGGTAATTAACGCTTCGCACAGGTTCAGCAGCGGGTGTTGCTGACACGTTGTGTGAACACTATCACTACAGTGACGCTGCCAGATTAACCCCTCTGTTGTCACTCTACTGTCACCCCAACAGAATCGGCACTCCTAAACATTGAAATTACAACATCAACAAGCACAAGCTGTAAGGTCAAGCAAATCGAGAAAGAAGCTGGTGTCGCCAAGTTCTGCAAATTATTACATTTTAAAGCACCTAGCTCCAATCTGTGGCATGTGGGAGGAGCATATAAGCCAGATTGAAAGCAGGACAAGCACATATCAGTGACCACATGGGGGCCAATCTGTGGAGCTCAAAGTACTGACAGATGGGTAGATATAACAATTGGGACATACCTTCTTATACAGCCAGCCACGCATCGTCACAGGGGCATTCGGGTTCCTCTTTATGGAGTTTGACCGTTTCCCAAAGTTGTGAACCTTCCCGGAAGATCTTGAGGGCTGAGGTGAAGAACCAAGTGTGAGAAATGTCCTGGTTATTGTGCCCTACATGTCATACACTGACCCACACATGCAGCAGAACAGCACTGACAACTTAGATGACAGCGAGCGTGTCACCCTAGATAGGGGACTAGTGGGGAGGACACTCACCCTGGATATGGGGCTGGTGGGGTTTGCAGTGGGCACAGTGTTGCAGTTGGATTGGTCACTCGTCATACTGACCGTTCTGTCCTTTGTCTCCTGAGACGTCATTGCTGATGGCCTGAAAAAAAAAAAAACTCCCATCAAATCAGAGATTCATCATATAACTTTGGCTAACCATCCCCTCCTATAGGCGGCATACAAGGGCTTCACAGTGGGGTGATCAGTCCAGAGACACCAAAACATAAAGAATGAAGAATAAATACTCACTGGTCATTCACCACAAAGATGCAGTTGTCCTGGGAGGGTTGGCCGCTCACCGGGTGCTTACATGTCACTTTCCGCTCATTGTGGCTGCAAGAAAACGCAAGAAACTGTAAGAGAGAAGGAATCCAATATGGATCCTGAGAACAGGAGGCGGGGCGTCTGCACATAACGAAACTACGGCGCCAAAGAGGAACGAAAACTATGTGTTGTGCAACGGCCTGACTACAGGCAACAAAACAGAAAGCCACAAGCACCACGTAGGACATGATCATATAATACTCCAAATTATACTGAATGAAGTGTCCGATTATCAGACTTTCCTGATTCCAAACTTCTGCCTGTTTTGACATGATGGAGGTTACACAGTTATAACCCCCATTATTTTAATCTCTGTGGGCCACACTAACCCGACCATTTACAGATGTACGATAAAATGGCCTCCAGCACTATGTACCATGGCAGTGTGTACGGCTGTATGACATGCAGGGTGTGTGGAAAGCTGGGTGACAGTAAAGTCCTGTGCTGTCTCCCCCAAGACTGATCATTGATCCTGAATATCCGTCTTCATTTCACGCCCTGGAAACTTGAGAACCCACCAGACCAATGTCCTGCACATGGCTGTCTTATGATGACTTGCTACAGAACTTCCCCTAGATCTGAGGAGAATGATGAGGGCAGTAGTACACTTAAACCAGATGGCTGTAAAAAGGGGAGCAGACGGCCTCTGGATTATAATGACAGGATGCTGCCTCATGTCTCAAGGTTTGGCAGAGATTTCATAACTTCTTGGTTAAATCGGCGCCGGCAAAGAACCCACAAAGAATCTGGAGGAAGAAAATCCGCCAACACCAATAAAACCACACACAGAATAGATTCGGTCCACACAGCAGCAGGTCTTATACTCTAGTCACATTCAGAGCTGCTGTCACATCTAAAGGTGCAGTCACAATTATGCTGTTACATCACATCTTACACTCCAGTCACCTCCAGAGCTGCATTTACAATTCTGCTGCTACATAAGTCATACTCCAGTCCTGTCTACAGCTGCATTCACAATTCTGCTCACATAATGTCTTAAGCATTCCTTGCTGACAGTCAGCTGTTCGTTCAGTGAGGGGAGACATTTACATACAGAATCATGGTTTCTGGGCAGCAGATCGCTGTTTAGACCACACCATCTGCTGCCTAGAACGATGATCGGTGGTGCCTGCACGAACGATAGAATCACCCGATGAATAAGTGTTTTGTGGCACATTTACACGGTCAGATTGTCGGGAACGGTCATTCCCAATAATCTGCCCGATAACTGGCTCCCCAGTCATATCCACAGCCGCATTCACAATACCAGCAGCAGACACCTGCATGGACAAAGTTCATTTATCTCTGGGAGAATTAAGATCTTAATCAGGTAAATGAACTAAATAATTAACGGAAGGAAGTCAATTACTAACCTGGAGGACACTTTGGCACCAATTACACGGCACACTCTCCACGATTAATTAGCATCACTTTTACATTCAGGAACCGATGAAGGGAGAAAACAGCAGAAGGATTGGGGATCACACCTGTAATGGCGGCCATCAGCAGTGAGAACTCAAGACGACTCGGGAGGACGGAGCGTTTGAGGAGATTTTTAATATTTTAGGGAGAAGTGCTCATCAGTCATGTTATAATGAGGGGCGGTAACCGTGGTGGTACAAAAATGACTGGATAATAGCGTCAGCAAGTAGCAGTGGTATATAAATGGCTAGGTAATAGTGTTGGTACATAAATGGTTGGGTAATAGCATCAGCAGTGGTGGTATAGAAATGGTTGGGTACTGGCGGTGGTGGTATAGAAATGGTTGGGTACTGGCGGTGGTGGTATAGAAATGGTTGGGTACTGGCGGTGGTGGTATAGAAATGGTTGGGTACTGGCGGTGGTGGTATAGAAATGGTTGGGGTACTGGCGGTGGTGGTATAGAAATGGTTGGGTACTGGGCGGTGGTGGTATAGAATGGTTGGGTACTGGCGGTGGTGGTATAGAAATGGTTGGGTACTGGCGGTGGTGGTATAGAAATGGTTGGGTACTGGCGGTGGTGGTATAGAAATGGTTGGGTACTGGCGGTGGTGGTATAGAAATGGTTGGGTACTGGCGGTGGTGGTATAGAAAATGGTTGGGTACTGGCGGTGGTGGGTATAGAAATGGTTGGGTATGGCGGTGGTGGTATAGAAATGGTTGGGTACTGGCAGTGGTGGTATACAAATTAGGGTTGTCACGATACCAACATTTTGATTCGATTTCGATACCAAGAAAAAGTATTGTGATACTCTATACCATTCGATACCAAGCCGAAAAAATAAAACATCCAAAAATCTGTGTGCCCCCATCAGACCTCACATCAGCCCACTGTGCCCCCATCAGACTTCACATCACCACTGCCCCCAGCCCAGCCCCTGTGCCCCATCAGACTTCACATCAGCCCACTGTGCCCCCATCAGACTTCACATCAGCCCACTGTGCCCCCATCAGACTTCACATCAGCCCACTGTGCCCCCATCAGACTTCACATCAGCCCACTGTGCCCCCATCAGACTTCACATCAGCCCACTGTGCCCCCATCAGACTTCACATCAGCCCACTGTGCCCCCATCAGACTTCACATCAGCCCACTGTGCCCCCATCAGACTTCACATCAGCCCACTGTGCCCCCATCAGACTTCACATCAGCCCACTGTGCCCCCATCAGACTTCACATCAGCCCACTGTGCCCCCATCAGACTTCACATCAGCCCACTGTGCCCCCATCAGACTTCACATCAGCCCACTGTGCCCCCATCAGACTTCACATCAGCCCACTGTGCCCCCATCAGACTTCACATCAGCCCACTGTGCCCCCATCAGACTTCACATCAGCCCACTGTGCCCCCATCAGACTTCACATCACATCAGCCCCACCCCTGTGCCCCCATCAGACTTCACATCAGCCCACTGTGCCCCCATCAGACCTCAGATCAGCCCACTGTGCCCCCATCAGAGCTCAGATAAGCCCACTGTGCCCCCATCAGACCTCAGACAAGCCCACTGTGCCCCATCAGACCTCAGACAAGCCCATTGTGCCCCCATCAGACCTCAGATAAGCCCACTGTGCCCCCATCAGACCTCAGATAAGCCCACTGTGCCCCCATCAGACCTCAGATCAAGTCCACTGTGCCCCCATCAGACCTCAGATAAGCCCACTGTGCCCCCATCAGACCTCAGCTCAGCCGACTGTGCCCCCATCAGACCTCAGATCAGCCCATTGTGCCCCCATCAGACCTCAGAGCAGCCCACTGTGCCCCCATCAGACCTCAGATCAGCCCACTGTGCCCCCATCAGACCTCAGATAAGCCCATTGTGCCCCCATCAGACCTCAGATCAGCCCATTGTGCCCCCCATCAGACTCAGAAGCCCTGTGCCCCATCAGACCTCAGATAAGCCCATTGTGCCCCCATCAGACCTCAGATCAGCCTATTGTGCCCCCATCAGACCTCAGAGCAGCCCACTGTGCCCCCATCAGACCTCAGATCAGCCCATTGTGCCCCCATTAGAATAAAATAAAAAAGTCTCCACTCAGGGTCCGGCGCTCCTGTGTCTTCTCCTCCCGGCGCTGCACTGTCACCTGACTGCAGCGTCAGGTCAAAGTGCGCGCACTACATCCTGACGCTGTACGCGGTCAGGACAGTGCAGCGCAGACAGCGGAGCGCCGGACCCAGAGTGGAGCCGCGGCGCAGGAGAGGTAAGAGACTTTTTTATTTTATCTGCCAAAAGTATCGCAAAAGAGAAAATCTCGGTACCGAATTGATACTGGTATAAAAGTATCGAAATATTGATACCTTAATATAAATGGTTGGTTACTGGCGGTGGTGGTATAGAAATGGTTGGGTACTGGCGGTGGTGGTATAGAAATGGTTGGGTACTGGCGGTGGTGGTATAGAAATGGTTGGGTACTGGCGGTGGTGGTATAGAAATGGTTGGGTACTGGCGGTGGTGGTACAGAAATGGTTGGGTACTGGCGGTGGTGGTACAGAAATGGTTGGGTACCGGCGGTGGTGGTATAGAAATGGTTGGGTACTGGCGGTGGTGGTATAGAAATGGTTGGGTACTGGAGGTGGTGGTATAGAAATGGTTGGGTACTGGCGGTGGTGGTATAGAAATAGCTAGGTAATAGTGTTGGTGGTGTTGGTACATAAATGGTTGGGTAATAGCATCAGTGGTGGTGGTATAGATAATGGATGGGCAATGGCGGTATGTTAATGGTTAGGTAAAGGCGATAGTGGCATATAAATGGTTGGGTAATAGTGTTGATATATATGTCGTTAGCTAACAGTGCTTCCGTTGGTGCTAGCGCTGACGATGGTATATGGGGTTGGACTATTGATGACAGTGGTGAAAGGAGGTTGGGTGATGGAGTTAGACGGAGCTGGAGGACAGTGGTAGACAGAGCTAGCTGGTGGTAAAGGAGGTATATACTGTAAGGTTTGGTTATGGTGACAGTTGCGTATAGGGTTGGGTGTATGGTGGCGACATATAGGACTGGGTGGTAAACAGCGTGGGCTGCAGGGTAACCACTGTGTCCAGGGAGGTCACAATATGTTCTGTGTCTGGATTTAGAAAAAAACATGGAAAATCTTTGTACAAAAGAACAGACAAACAATTGAGAATTTTCCGCACAAGACGTCCATTCAGAATAAGAACTTCACATCAGCCCACTGTGCCCCCATCAGACTTCACATCAGCCCACTGTGCCCCCATCAGACTTCACATCAGCCCACTGTGCCCCCATCAGACTTCACATCAGCCCACTGTGCCCCCATCAGACTTCACATCAGCCCACTGTGCCCCCATCAGACTTCACATCAGCCCACTGTGCCCCCATCAGACTTCACATCAGCCCACTGTGCCCCCATCAGACTTCACATCAGCCCACTGTGCCATCAGACTTCACATCAGCCCACTGTGCCCCATCAGACCTCAGATCAGCCCACTGTGCCCCCATCAGAGCTCAGATAAGCCCACTGTGCCCCCATCAGACCTCAGACAAGCCCACTGTGCCCCCATCAGACCTCAGACAAGCCCATTGTGCCCCCATCAGACCTCAGATAAGCCCACTGTGCCCCCCATCAGACCTCAGATAAGCCCACTGTGCCCCCATCAGACCTCAGATCAGCCCACTGTGCCCCCCATCAGACCTCAGATAAGCCCACTGTGCCCCCATCAGACCTCAGCTCAGCCGACTGTGCCCCCATCAGACCTCAGATCAGCCCACTGTGCCCCCATCAGACCTCAGAGCAGCCCACTGTGCCCCATCAGACCTCAGATCAGCCCACTTGTGCCCCCATCAGACCTCAGATAAGCCCATTGTGCCCCCATCAGACCTCAGATAAGCCCATTGTGCCCCCATCAGACCTCAGATAAGCCCATTGTGCCCCCATCAGACCTCAGATCAGCCTATTGTGCCCCCATCAGACCTCAGAGCAGCCCACTGTGCCCCCATCAGACCTCAGATCAGCCCATTGTGCCCCCATTAGAATAAAATAAAAAAGTCTCCACTCAGGGTCCGGCGCTCCTGTGTCTTCTCCTCCCGGCGCTGCACTGTCACCTGACTGCAGCGTCAGGTCAAAGTGCGCGCACTACATCCTGACGCTGTACGCGGTCAGGACAGTGCAGCGCAGACAGCGGAGCGCCGGACCCAGAGCGGAGCCGCGGCGCAGGAGAGGTAAGAGACTTTTTTATTTTATCTGCCAAAAGTATCGCAAAAGAGAAAATCTCGGTACCGAATTGATACTGGTATAAAAGTATCGAAATATTGATACCTTAATATAAATGGTTGGTTACTGGCGGTGGTGGTATAGAAATGGTTGGGTACTGGCGGTGGTGGTATAGAAATGGTTGGGTACTGGCGGTGGTGGTATAGAAATGGTTGGGTACTGGCAGTGGTGGTATAGAAATGGTTGGGTACTGGCGGTGGTGGTACAGAAATGGTTGGGTACTGGCGGTGGTGGTACAGAAATGGTTGGGTACCGGCGGTGGTGGTATAGAAATGGTTGGGTACTGGCGGTGGTGGTATAGAAATGGTTGGGTACTGGAGGTGGTGGTATAGAAATGGTTGGGTACTGGCGGTGGTGGTATAGAAATAGCTAGGTAATAGTGTTGGTGGTGTTGGTACATAAATGGTTGGGTAATAGCATCAGTGGTGGTGGTATAGATAATGGATGGGCAATGGCGGTATGTTAATGGTTAGGTAAAGGCGATAGTGGCATATAAATGGTTGGGTAATAGTGTTGATATATATGTCGTTAGCTAACAGTGCTTCCGTTGGTGCTAGCGCTGACGATGGTATATGGGGTTGGACTATTGATGACAGTGGTGAAAGGAGGTTGGGTGATGGAGTTAGACGGAGCTGGAGGACAGTGGTAGACAGAGCTAGCTGGTGGTAAAGGAGGTATATACTGTAAGGTTTGGTTATGGTGACAGTTGCGTATAGGGTTGGGTGTATGGTGGCGACATATAGGACTGGGTGGTAAACAGCGTGGGCTGCAGGGTAACCACTGTGTCCAGGGAGGTCACAATATGTTCTGTGTCTGGATTTAGAAAAAAACATGGAAAATCTTTGTACAAAAGAACAGACAAACAATTGAGAATTTTCCGCACAAGACGTCCATTCAGAATAAGAACAGTGCGCCATTCACAGCCTCCGCCCATATAATGTACATTCCTATTGACAGACCACTGTCCTGACTATATACTGTAATATATATATATATATATATATATATATATATATGGACATGCACCGCAAGGAGAAGCTGCGCCCCCGGTGTTATCACATAGACCATCTCCAGTGTTTGGGTTACTGATAAGACAAGCGTGTAAGACATTTCAGGTATGTGAAGGGAAGGTGTCCTCCTGCACGCACAGATATCAGGGAGGCCACCCAGCTTTCCTAGCCTCAGACTTTTCTGGTAAATTCTGCAGTGCAGGCGTTATTCCGGATGTGGCTCTTATGTAACGTCATGAATCATTCAGAGGTTTGTCTCCATACAGGATCAGAGCTCTCACATCTGATTGTGGAGAGACGCTCGCTGCGCGCTCTTTGCCGATCATCGCCCACTAACAAGGTCGCACTCTGAAATATAACAATCCCGCTGTTCTGAGTGCTGAAAGAGTGGAGAATATCAATCACTAAAAACCCACTGCCGCTTGGCATTATAGGAAACGCCGTGTCACGCATCAAGATAAAGCAAGTGGTAAGTCTTAACTCACACCCTGCGGTTCTCAGGGGACAACAGACATGATGACATAGGACGTAAGCAGTTTTCACAATGCTACCGCGAGGAAATCCTTGGGCACGTGTTTAACAGATGGCACTCAGTGGCCCTCAGCACCAATAGGTGCCCATTAGTATACAATAGTGCAGTTCCATGCAGTAAAATTCCAGAAACCTCAGCAGATACAGCTGTATGGAGCCCACCTCCTGTGACCCAGATCTGCTCACACAGCTGAGGGCTTGTTACAATGTAGCAGTGCAAGTAAGGCTACTTTCACAGTGACCGTTTGGTCAGTGATTTCCACCAGTAACTGTGATCAAAACCAGGTGCGGGGCAAACAGAACAGGAGCAGACCTTTCCCTTATAGCTTCTCTTTGGATGCTCCGTTCCTGGTTTTGGCTCAAATCACTGATCAAACACTGACTGTGTGAAAGCCGCCTGAGGTCAATGTCACACGAGCATATACGCTCTGTGTCAGAGGTATTACCCGCCCTGAATGCTGCCTCTATGACATGGACCCGTGGCGTTATAATGATTTACAGTGCAGTGTGTTCCTGCCCGACCTCAACTCTAATGATTTGTACTCCCATAATGCTGTCAGTACAGATCTGGCAGGAACACACAGCATTATAAATCTTGTCCATGTCATAGGAGCAGCATTCAGGGCGGGTAATAGCTCTGACAAATGGGGTCTTTTATGAAGATTTTTGGCATGGCATAAAAGAGTAAAAACTACTCCAGGTGTATAGAACGCAGAAGGTGCGTCTCATTCAGGACGAGGTGAACGTCTCATTATAAATTAGGCGAATCATATGGCAATGCGGATGGGAAACTTGCATAATCTTTATAAATGACCCCCACGGAGTGTATTTTTCACACTGAATACCCTTGTGTGAAATTGGCCTAAGGGCTTGGAGTCCAGGAAGGGGAAGAGATCAGTGTTGCAGGTGCATTTAGGGGACAGAGAATTGTGTGCACCTGATACACTGCAACAAACCTAAAGCTGTGCAAGCAGGACCAGGTCAGGACCATGATGTGACAATCTGTCTGTATTACAGTGCGGGACTTCTACGTATCACACTGACCCTGTGACTCCCTGACCAGAAGCCACTTAGAGCAGATTAGACAATAATCAATATTACACATCTGGACATCACTACAACATGTCACAGGACACCCACACACCGCATGACCCCACAATATGTACAGACCACAAGAAAAAGGGCTCCAGCGCTGCACTGTAGTCATGCACCCACATCACCCGCCCACCGATAATGCCCCCAGGGTAGGCAGTGTTTGGGGACATTTCAGGTATAGTCACCTTCACCTCAATTCCAGGCATCAGGTACCAGAACACGGCTCGGTGCAGAAGCAGACGTGCACCTCCTCCCCCCACCCACACTGTCACTTCAGCAAAATGAACTGAAAAAAAAAATCTAAATTAGCAATGCACACCCCTCAAAGTCTGCACAAGAGAGCCCCCTGATATCACCACATCTTCAATGTTCATCAAGAGCTCCACACATCCTATAGCATCCCGACACACTGCCCATGAGGGTGTGCCAGCCACTCACCTCAGAATGGGTTAAACCACCCCACTGGTAAAGAGACAGAAGGAAGATACTCACCAGACGGACAAGCGCTGCACAGTGATTATCTGTCCACTGAGGACCCCAAGTATGAGGAGTAGCTGTGAGCCCACCCGCCACTGCTGATGTCATCAAAGCCAACCTACCACCTCATCACATTACACTGAGCTGTACACTACAAAGCCTGCACATCAGGCACATATAACACACTACGTGAGAGTGTATGACTGTATGTATGTATATACACACACACTGCCTTGAAAAAGTATTCATATACTCTGAACATTTCCACATTTTTTCACATTACAGCCACAAACAAATGTATTTTTTTGGGGATTTTATGTGATAGACCAACACAAAGTAGCAAGTATGTATGAAGTGACAAGAAAATGAAACATGGGTTTCAACATTTTTAATAAGATCTGTGTGACGTGTATTTGTATTCAGCCCCTTGTACTCTGATACCCCTTCATAAAATCCAGTGTGACCTATTACTTTCAGAAGACACCTAATTAGTGGATAGAGTCCACCTGTGTGTAATTTATTCTCAATATAACTAAAGCTGTTCTGTGAAGGCCTCAATTGTTTGTTAGAGAACATTAGTTGTCAAACGGCATCATGATAGCAAAGGAACACACCAGACAGGTCAGGGATAAAGTCGTGGAGAGATGTAAAGTAGGGTTAGGTTATTAAAAAAATATCCCAAGCTCTGAACATCTCACGGAGCACTATTTAATCCATCAACCGAAAATGGAAGGGGCATGGCACAACTGCAAACCTACCAATATATGGCCATCCAGCTAAACCGACAGCCCAGGCAAGGAGAGCACTACTTAGAGAAGCAGCCAAGAGGTTGATGCTCACTATGGAGGAGCTGTAGAGATCCACAGCTCAGATAGGAGAATCTGTCCACAGGACAACTATTAGTCGTGAATAGTGATGAGTGAAGATCCGCTTCACTCAAAACTTCGGATTAATACTGTACTGAGATCCATCCAACTCCAGGCACATTTAAGGGAGACGAGAGGCACCCAAGAGTCACATCAGACCATTCAAAACTGTTTACATCAGTGTGGTCTGCCTGCTAGACGACCTGCAAGGGTACCTGACCTCAGGCGTTATCATCTTGCATGGGCCAGGTAGCATCTACACTAGACAAGGGACCAGTGGGCTTCAGTGCTGTTTAATAATGAAAGTCGATTCACGATGAGCAGAAATGATGGCCGCCAACGATGTTGGAGACATCAAGTAGAGCGCTATGCATCAGCCACTGTTGCCACCAGATGAGCCTTTGATGGTGGTGGTGTTACAGTGTGGACAGGGGTGTCTAGTCAATACAGAACAGCCCTACACTTTATGAATGGTACAGTGACAAGCCCATACTACTTGAAGAACATCATTAATCCAGTCATTGTACCTATGCATGAACAATACAGGCCTTATTTCATCTTCATGGACGACAATGCACCAGCTCATCGAGGTCGCATCATTAGGGAGCGGCTGCTGGAGACTGAGGTACCTCAAAGAGTGGTCTGCACTTTCTCCAGACCTGAATCCCATTGAAAACATATCGGATCAGCTGAGTCGCCATGTAGAGGCTCGTAACTCTGTACCTCAGAACTTCGATGACCTGAGAAGCTGCCCTTCAGGAAGAGTGGGATACCATGCCTCAGCAGACAATAAATCGACTTGTGAACAGCCTGAGACATCATTGTCAAGCTGTAATTGATGCTCACGTTTTTGAGACACTGAAATTTTTGTAGGTTATACCCACCACTGTTTTGTTTCAATAAATTGTTTGAGATGAGGAACACACCATTGCATGCGTCTACTTAAATGCCCTACCTTCATGATGTAATCACTGTAGCGGGAACTTTTTACGTTTTCCATAAATTTCACCCGAAAGCCAAATATTCCTAACTTTTTGTGAGTAGTGTATATAGGTTTTGTCTGTATATACATCACATGGAGTTCAATGTTGAATACTGTGTATGATCCCTGCCATATGAGGAACAGCTGATGTGGCCCCAGGCTCCTCTTATACGTTACTTAGAACTTTACATTCTTCAGCAATGTGACCGCTGGTCTCCACCCTGGACAGTAAAGCCTCATTCACACGTCAGTGTTTTGGTCAGTGATTTCCATCAGTGATTGTGAGCCAAAAACCGGACTGGAGCCTCCACAGACATGAGGTATAAGGGAAAGATCTGCACCTAATCTGTGTTTAGAGCCGCACCTGGTTTTGGCTCACAATAACTGATGGAAATCATTGACCAAACACTGACATGAGAATGAGGCATAATCTGTTGGTATAGGGACCTAGCTCCACCCTGGATAGTAATGTGTACGTATGGGGCCCTAGCCCGACCCTGCACAGCAATGTGTAGGTCTGAGGCCCCAGCTCCGTGCTGCACTCTGAGAACACACACAGCACAGCTGCTTAACGTGATGTTCAGGAATTTTCGTGATGGTAATTAGTGCACATTGGTATGTAGGTCAGCGCTGCGCACACTGTCCACTGGCCCCCAGGCTGGAGCTTTATTCTGATTGGACCATAGGAACTAATTAAGCGTAAGCAAAAATAAGTGATCAGAGCAGTAATGTGTAGACATGCACACAACGTGAGGGGCCCTGGGACCCAGACACAAGGTCACATCCAACTCATCACCAGGGACACTATGAGCAATTTATAAGAGGTAATGGAGACCAGAAAACTTATTCTCACTGACAATGAGAGAAGCTCCTAGTGCGGCTAATCTGGGGCCCATCAACATGAGGGGCCCGAACTAGAGGCTGCACTGTCATCCACTGGGGCTGCCATGGAGCGCCGGACTAGAAGGGACCAATGTGAAATTGCAGAGTAATACAGTACCAGCAAATTGTATGAGATTACACCAATCTCAAGTATACTTTGGGGGCCATTCCCTCCTGTTGCCGGCAGAGAAAGCACCTAATTTATGACCAGGCTCAGGCCGCAGGCAGTCTGTGCGCCTGGTGTGAAAACTACCCCAGAGCCTGAATGGAGTAGCTTTCACTCCTCTTTTATCCCTAAAAGACGGTAAATGTGTCCCCTGTTGCTCCCTCACCACTCCCAAGAGGCAAGCACAGCATAAAAATGCCCGTAAGACAAATTATTGCATGGGTGTTAAAAAAATTGACCTGCCATGCAGATTTTGAAATCTGGAGTACGTCAATTCGTTGTGAGATTTTTGGTGGAATAGTTTAGAAATTTGTGCAGAATTTCGGCATGTCTACTTGCACCCGTGTGCAGGTAGCCTCCTTACACTGATCCCTATGATGTGCACAGGATCTCAGCTCCGGCTACTTTCTAGTAGACTTTAAAGGGAATCTGTCAGCTCTGAAACACCCTCCAAACTACAGTAAACGGTGTATAGTGTAAGTGACGTTGAGTCCGGTTATGTAATTTTTATCTTCATACTCACTTCCATTCTGACTCTGTGCTCTGACAAACCTGCAGTAAAATGCACTCAGTGGACTCCAGTGCTCACTCACATAATGGAGAGGACTCGAAGAAGAGTCCTCTTAATGTATTTTACTGCAGGTTTGTGGGAGCACAGCGTCAGAATGGAAGTGAGTATGAAGATAAAACTTACATATTCGGATTCTGCATCACTTACACTATACAACGCTTACTCTAGTTCAGGGGGTGTTTCGGAGATGACAGGTTCCCTTTAAAGTAGCACTCCTACAAAAATTTTTATTCTGACCCAGTGGCGTTGCTAGGCTAAAACATTCGGGGCCTGGGCCCCTGTTTCCTCCCAGGCCCGAATGTCCTACCTTCCAGCTAGATACAATTGTATTGCCATCCTCAGGACGGCAATACAATCGAAATTAAAGCACTGCACCAAGATGAAGGACCTGTGGTGACATCACAGGTCATGTGATCGGTGCAGTAGCTGAGAAGGATCTGCAATGTCACTGGTCACATGTCATCATGTGACCAGTGCAGGAGAGGCTCCACAGTGAATACAACTCTAGGGGAAGAAGCTCTGCTGAGGTCTGCTATAAGGAGAGGTAAGTGAAGGGAGAGGCAGAGTAATGCTGGGAGTTGTAGTTATTTAACTGACACTGTATGTTAGGGCTGAAGAGAGGGATGTTATTTATATGGGACTGAATGTTCAGTGTTACATGGGACTGAATGTTCAATGTTACATGGGACTGAATGTTCAATGTTACATGGGACTGAATGTTCAATGTTACATGGGACTGAATGTTCAATGTTACATGGGACTGAATGTTCAATGTTACATGGGACTGAATGTTCAATGTTACATGGGACTGAATGTTCAATGTTACATGGGACTGTGTTGGAGGGGGCTGTGGGAGGGAGTGATGTTATTTCATGGCAGTGAATTTTGGAGGGGGCTGAGGGAGAGTGATGTTATTTACATGGAAATGTATGTTGGAGGGGCTGAAGGGAGGGGAGTGAATTTATTTACATGGGACTGTATGTTGGAGGGGCTGAAGGGAGGGGAGTCATGTTATTTACATGGGACTCTACGGCGGAGGGAGGGAAAATAATTTTATTTACATGGGACTGTATGGTGGAGGGGCTGAGGAATCATCATTGCTGAGTGCACTAAAGGGAGGAATATAACTGCAGGGGGCATTATAACAGTAGGGGGCAGTATAAATACTGGGGGCACTTCAGGGCGAGCATTATAACATTGGGGGGCAGTATAAATACTGGAGGCACTTCAGGACGAGCATTATAACAGGAGGAGATTATATAAATACTGGGGCACTGTAGGGGTATTATAAATCCAGGGGACATTATAGATGTTCTTGTTACTACTGGGGCCTCTATAGGAGGGACTTATAGATCCACCTTATTTCTACTAAGAGCACTATGGGGGATCTTATTACTACTGAGGGGTCTGTAGAGAGCTTTTTTACCACTGGGGGAACAATAGGGGGGCCTTATTTCTTACAGGCGCTCTGTAAGGGCATTATTAATACTGGAGGGCTCTTCTACTAATGGAGGCACTCTTGTGGAGCATTATCACTGTTGGGGGCACAGTAGGGGGCAGTATTACTAATGAGGGCATTCTAGAAGGAAATTACTATTGGTGGGACTATGAGGAGCACTATTACTATGGGGGCACTGATTTTTCTTCAGGATAGTATTTTGGGGTATTGGAGGGCACAGCCAGCAGCTGGATAACACTGTGGGGACTCCATGTTGGGAGATGAAAAAATGTGAGGAAGCTAAGATGTCTGTGTGTCACACTATGCAGAGTCAAGGCTGAGAAAAGCTGTCCGGACCAAAGATGATGACAGAGAAGATCTACATCAGAGGAGATAAAACATGGCGGCCCTGGATGTGAAAGGTAAGTGCTGCTGCAGAAGGGGGGGAGGGTGGTTGACTTAAAGAACTGGGCCATATTCATTGGGGCTTGGGCCCCCGGATCTTTTGAGACCCTAGTAATGCCCCTGTTCTGACCTATAAGGGACATGGTGTAAACTGTAGTGTGGGTAATCTTCTTACCAGTGACTATTTGTGAGTTACAACCTCCTTTCTGATCCTCAGCTGTATCATGTGATCAGCACTCTGATCTCCAACTGACACAGGACTGGAAGTCAGTTACTTTTCTATACATTCCAATAGGAATACATAGAGAAACTGACTTCCTGTCCACACATAAGATGCTGTGTTAGTTGAAGAGTCAGAGTGTTGGTCACATGACACAGATGAGGATCAGAAGGGAGGGGATAACTCACAAATATAGTCACTGATAAGAAGATTGCCTTCACTACAGTTTAAGTCATGTACCTTTCTAAAAGGTTTTTATGGGAGTCCTTCTTTAAGGTTTCCTTACTCCAAGACAGGAAACAGAAATTATTGAAGAATTAGGTGTCAAGACACAATGGTGTCGAGGAGGCCTCACCTTATATGTATCTCAGAGGCCCATCAGCATTTGTGCTACTTCTGACACCACTAAACCAGGCATCCGATCTTGCATCAACCCCAGGATTCCAGTCTGGACAGGAGAGAGTTAAAGGTGCGATGCTCAGCGAGCGCTTGTATGAAAAACACCAGCTGCTGAGGACGTGATGAGTGGGAGACTCCCGAGGAGATGAGCGGCATATGCGCCTCGTTACCTTGTATCGCTGCATAATTAACATGTCATCCACACAGTGCAGGAACATGCAACCCATAAGTAACTACAACACCCGCAGCAGCCAGATCATCCACCGTAATACCACAGGAGCCAGAAGGGGGCCAAGTAAATACTACTGTACTGCCTCCCTGCAACAGTCTGCTCACATGCCTCTATCACAGGAGCCACTAGGGGGCAATATAATCACTATACTGCCTCCCTGCAGCAGCAGTCTGCTCACACATCTCATCACAGGAGCCACTAGAGGGCAATATATAACCACCACTATACTGCCTCCCTGCAAGAGTTCGCTCACACGTCTCAGTATCACAGGAGCCACTAGAGGGCAATATAATCACTATACTGCCTCCCTGCAGCAGCAGTCTGCTCACACATCTCATCACAGGAGCCACTAGAGGGCAATATATAACCACCACTATACTGCCTCCCTGCAAGAGTTCGCTCACACGTCTCAGTATCACAGGAGCCAGTAGGGGGCAATATAATCACTATACTGCCTCCCTGCAGCAGCAGCAGTCTGCTCACACACTTCATCACAGGAGCCACTAGAGGGCAATATAACCACCACCATACTGCCTCCCTGCAACAGTCTGCTCACATGCCTCATTATCACAGGAGCCACTAGGGGGCAATATAATCACTATACTGCCTCCCTGCCGCAGCAGTCGGCTCACACACCTCATCACAGGAGCCACACCACCACTATACGGCCTCCCCCACAGCGGAATAAAATGGCTAAGACAGCACTAAAGCCAATCCCATCATTGTTGGTGATGTCACTGGGAACACTACTAGGTGGAAGCCTCTGCCTAGCAGTGTAATAATATAAACAAAAATGCCCTTGTCCTGTGCGATTCAGCGCAGGGCAAAGAAGAGCACTGGAGCATGAAATTCTCTGATGCTCATATCAGGGCTGCCACTCAGTCGCACACCCTCCCTCCTCAGTCTTGTGAAGTAACTTGTCCTCCTGTGTGATTAGGACAGGTTTTCTGTGCACTAATGGGACGGCGGCCATTATATTTCTCCTAAAGATTGCTCCCCTGACAAAACAAGCAATTATAACTAATGGAAGGTATTTACAAATATATTTATAATAAAGTAATATTTAAAGGGGTCCTCCAAGAGTATAAAATGTCCCCTCATAGTGAATATACTTACCCCGCTCCCTGCACCACTGCTTCTCCCTGCACATGGATGAAAACATCCGGTGTTGGGGGGAGCAGCCAATGGCAGGTGGGGACGAGGGCAGAGAGAAGTAGCAGCAGCGGTGCAGGGACCAGGATCGGGGTAAGTATATTCCATGCGGGGGGCCCGGCATATGAGGGGAAATTTTATACTCTTGGAGAACCACTTTAAGTACTTTGAGTAATTTTATTTTCTTAATTCCCAGAGAACCCCTTTAAGGGGTTGGCATGAGATAATGGGTCAGTCATCCCTCAAAGGAAAAAGCAGTCGGAACCCCGCTACCATGACACAGAGCAACAGATCCCCTACACCTTACAATTACATACAATGAGCAGATAGATGGCATTGCTGTATGCAGTAAGCTTCTTCTAGAGGTGGCTGCAGGCAGAGAGACAGGATAAGAAAAGCATGGCAGATTTATCCCAAGAACAGTGCCACAACTGTCCACAGGTTGTGTACGGTATTGCAGCTCCGCTCACTCAGCTGTAACACCAGACACAACCCTTGGAGCTGGAAGAACACGCCATGTTTTTCTAAATCTGGATAACTCCTTTTAGATAATGCTTCAGGCAAAACAGACCAGTATGAGAAATGATTCTTAATTTGGCGTTCTTTGAAACTCTGTGTCATGCTCCGCCTCCAAAGGGAAGTGGATCAGTTATGTTCGTACAGTTCCTTCAACACTGGGTCAGCCTTGCCCAACCTTAAAGGGGTTTCCTGGAACTTTACTATTGACCACGTATCCTTAGAATAGGTCATGAAGATCAGAAAGGATTCGGCTCCCGACACCCCCACCAACCAACTGCTTTCAGGAGCTGCTGTGGCTGAAATAAGAAATACACAGCCCTGTACACCATCTGGAGGCCATGTCTGGTCACTGCAGCATATAGGACCATTGAGTTTTGGTGCCTGGTTCCAGCCACCGCAGCTTCTGAAAACCATTTTGATATTGATGACCAGGGGTGAACCACCAATGAGGCCAGGTGAGGCGTTCGCCTCAGGCACCACCAGGTAGGGGCATGAGGGGGGCAGTGGAAGGGCCATGGGGAACGAGCGCTTTCATTGTGGCAAAGGGGTTAGGTTAAGAAATTGGCATGGGAATGGGGGGGGGGGGGGGGGGGTTTGGGGGGGTGCGCCGTTTCAGTTTTCGTCTCAGGCAGCAGAAAGGCTAAGTGCACCCCTGTTGATGACCTCTCCTAAGGATCAGACAGACATCGATAATACAGTCCAAAAAGAACAAAAACTCTACCTCTCACCCTATTTAGGAGCCCCACAATCCAAGCCTCAGATGCAGCACTGCTACTGATGACAGGAATTCGAAAGAAGACCACAAGCATAACCCTAACCCTTCTGTAACCGGGCACGGCTCTCAATCCTCTAACATCGGGCACATCAACCATACCATCACCGGGCACCATCCCTAACTCTTCCATCACAAGGCAGCACCCTTTACCTTTCACTCACAGCCCTAGACCCTTTCATCCCCAGGTAAAACATCTAGGACCCGGTGCAACCAGGACTCCTTCCATTAACCCTTGTAACTCCAGGAATCGAGAAATGCTATCGACTGCCGAGTACAGGCAGCAGCTCCATGGCTTCCCTAATAACAGTGGCCAGGCCTCCCCTGCGCCCACACAAGCTGCCCCCCATGTACATAGCTCAGGGGGATCACTCACCAGAGAGGAGAGGCGCTGGAACATGAGGATCGGCGACTGCCTCTGCTGAATGACAGATGGAGCGGTGTGTGAAGAGAATGAAGGAAGAGGCTGGGAGCAGAGCATGCTCACTGCACACAGCTCAACATGTGATGGCCTCATTCCAGGCACACAGAGCTTCCTTCTCCAGCAGCACCCTCCACCTGGGAGACACCCGACCCAGGGCACTACAGATGGCAGCAGAGCCCGACAGTAAGCGGCACAAAAGATGGATCACAGAGTGTCCCCCTCAAAGACAGAGACTCCCTCTCGCCGTCTAGTGTGCGCTCTTCTGCTTTTTTTATTCTGGGATTGAGTGACAGACGCAGACCGGCGACCATTCTGGCTGCCATCACAACGGCCATAGGGGCTGCCACACAGCTCACCGGTCACTGGCTGGTGTAGAAATTTTCAGTGTTATAATAAATTCACCATCTACTACTGACCTACTCTTGTGCCAGTCTTCACTGTGGTTATGTCGTTCTATTCATGAACCAGGGAGCCCTGGATGAATGCAAGCATAGGTCCCTCTTGGACAGTAGAGCAGGGGAGCGAATCCATGATATATAACAATGCTGCCTGGACTGTTTGTAGAAGGATGGGGTTAATGCCAGGCCGACCTTAGATGGACATCAGACGCTGGCACAAGTAGACCATGAGTGGTTAATAGTCTCCAAGTTTCGAGACTTTAGTCTCATTACACTATCTGCAGACGACTTCCAAGTCTTCATGGCGGATCTCATTAATGGCGTGGATGACGCGCAGCAGATTTACTGGACTAATTAGTTTGAGTGTCGAGAGACTGAAAACGGACATCGCCATAAACAAGTCATGTGACGGGCAACCTATAAATAGCCAGCACCAGGGCATCATGCCGCTAAGGCCTGGCACACAGGGACGTGTAAACTTCTGCAGCAAGCACGGATCTGGTTGCCATGACTCCATGGTCGGAGATGAACGCAACAATCAGGAAGGTGCGGGTGGTGGGGGTGGTGGAGAACCGGAGTGTATAATCAGGAAGATTTTAAAGTGACAGGACGGTGCACTGGTTCTAGTGGGAGTAAGATGGGGTCCTGGCTGATAACAGAGACTGAGACGGCTGGTCACGGAGTAACAGGCCGGGGGTGAGCCTCACCATACACATACTGATGGGGTGGACAGTGAGTGGTGGCGTCTACGTACACTGCTGCAGAATGGAACAGATACATGGATCTGTCCTATAGACTGCATGCACTGTACACCAGGGGACTGCAGGGCCCGCGGCCCTTTAATGCCATGCTGCTGCAGTGGGACTGTGTGATCCTGACGATGGGTTCACGCTGGGCAACAATCTTTACAAGAACCGTTCAGCAGAGCTCACGATCCGCAGTACACTGGATGCACGCAGTGTGGTCGCCCCCTGCTGGCTCTGATTACAAACTCCATGTTTCACTCTGTATCAGCAACCAGAGAAGAAGGAAAAGTAGGTCAGAGCCCCTCCATAAAGATAACCCCTCTCTACCCCCCAGGCAGCCAACCATTATAACGACCTGCACAGGGCAGTGCACCTCCGAAGAGAACCAGCCAGGAGACTACTTTCTAATAGATGGTGCGTTTCATTCCTCACTACGTTTTAAGAAGTCTGCTTGCTGTCAAGGAATGAAAACATGCACTGTCTATTTACAGAGAGGGGAGATCTGTGACAATGTATCAGAGTAGACAATCCTCTGTGACCTAAGCAAAGCAGCCCAACTTTCTCTTTTCTCCTGAGCTTCAAGCTGATGGCTCTTACCTACCCTGGCACATTGTAACGCATGTCTCCCGCTCCATTCATCTCTATGGGACTGCCGGAGACAGCTCAGTACAAGCGTCCAGCTATCTCAGGCAGTCTCACAGGGAGCTTGGACCGCCACCGATGAGATACTTATCCCATATTCAGAAAACAGACAATAAGTTTTGTCATGACACAAAAACTTAACCCCTTAAGGCCAATGTTTATGTTTGCACTTTTGTATTTTTCCTTTATGCATTCCAAGAGTCACAACTTTTTAAATTTTCTGTTCACATTACATTTTACTACTTAAAAAAAGAAAAAAAATTCTTTGCGTATTCTGACTCCCATCGCTTTTTTAAGTTTCATCTACATATCTGAGGGGGCTTATTTTTTTGCCAGGCGAGCTGTAGTTTTTAATTGGCACCAATTTTGGGGTATATAATTTATCACTTTTTATTCAGTTTTGTTGGTTTTTTTTTTTTTTGAGGGGGCAACGTGACCAAAAACAGCAAATCAGCCATTTTGATTTTTTCCCCCATTATGGCTGTAAAAGCACATAATAAATATTTTTATATATTAATCGGACATTTTTGGACACAGCGATGCTAATGTTTATTTTTATGTGTAAAATTGGGAAAATGGCAATTTGAATTTTAATATGCAATTTTTATGTTTTTAAAAAACATTTAAACTGCCTTCGCAGCACTGGAAATAGGACCGCGGGGGCAGAACCCAACTTTAAGGAATAACTAAATCTTTGTGTAAAATTTTAATAAGATGTCCCTAATGCCCTAATATACTTTATTAATTCATTTTGTATTATTATTAGACTTTTCTCTCCTTAATGCGCACCGTTCCCTGTGTGCTTAATATTTACCTCCCTGTACACTGCTGACAGCTCAGCGGTGTACAGAGTATGGACTGTGACGTTTCTGAATGCAGGGAGTATAGGGAGGAGCGCATATTGCTGCTCCTGCCTGTGCCCCTCGGAGGTTTACTAACTCCTGGAATATCACATGGGTACCCTGTACCCATGTGCTATGCCAGGATAAGCGGAGCAGGCTCCTGCCTGTGCCAGCTCCGCTAAGCTAAGAGAGCTGCATGTAAGCTCTTAGCAGATTGCCCCAAAACTGGCCACAGAGTCTGAAGATCCAGCAATGTATGTACAGAGTGATTGCTCTGGAGTATAATACAGGGTGTAACTCAGGATTAGTACAGGATAAGAAATGTATGTACACAGTGACTCCACCAGCAGAATAGTGAGTGCTGCTCTGGAGTATAATACAGGGTGTAACTCAGGATCAGTACAAGATAAGTAATGTATGTACACAGTGACTCCACCAGCAGACAGAATAGTGAGTGCAGCTCTGGAGTATAATATAGGGTGTAACTCAGGATTAGTACAGGATAAGTAATATGATGTATGTACACAGTGACTCCACCAGCAGAATAGTGAGTGCAGCTTTGGAGTATAATATAGGGTGTAACTCAGGATTAATACAGGATAAGTAATATGATGTATGTACATAGTGACTCCACCAGCAGAATAGTGAGTGCAGCTCTGAAGTATAATACAGGAAGGAACTCAGGATCTGTACAGAATAAGTCATGTAATGTACACAGTGACTCCACCAGCAGAATAATGAGTGCAGCTCTGGAGTATATTACAGGGTGTAACTCAGGATCAGTATAGGATAAGTAATGTATGTGCACAGTGACTCCCAGGGCTGTAGAGTCGGTAAGCCAAAGCCCCGACTCCAACTCCTCAATTTTCCCTAACTCCGACTCCCAATCTGACTCCCTCATACATGGCGCATGTTTAAGTGATACATTTAAACAAACTTTGCATAAATCAATAGTACAGATATTTCATGACAAAAAAAGGTTTGTAATATATGTTTTACTGGATATCTTTACTCTGAACTTTCAGTATCAGGCTTTTCTCTGGGTACAGCTCACTAAGGGCCTGATCTATGACAACTCTCTAGGTCTAAGACTTTCTCTGTTGCCCATAGCAACCAATCAGAGCTCCCCTTTCATTTCTCCAGAGCACTGTATGAAATGAAAGGGGATCTCTGATTGGTTTCTATGGGCAACAAAGAAACTTCTACACCTAGACAGTTTTCATACATCCGGTCCGAGGTGTTTTACATCAGAGGAAAAGCAAACTAAAACATAAAGCATACAGAGAACATGCACTGGACAAGTGATTTATGCACAGTTTATTGAAAGTTTAGATTACTAAGAAGTACTTGCCTTAAAGGGGTTGTCTAACTTTAGCAAGTGACATTTATCATGTAGACAAAGTTAATACAAGGCACTTACTAATGTATTGTGATTGTCCACATTGCTTCCTTTGCTGGCTGGATTCATTTTTCCATCACATTATACACTGCTCATTTCCATGGTTACAGACCACCCTGCAATCCATCAGTGGTGGTCGCGCTTTCACACTATAGGCAAAAGCATCAGCCCCTCAAGTGGCCAGGACCATGGGAGCGCACATAAGCTAGTGCTTTTTCCTATAGCGTGGAAGCACGGCCATCACTGATGGATTGCAGGGTGGTATGTAACCATGGAAACGAGCAGTGTATAATGTGATGAAAAAATGAATCCAGTCAGCAAAGGAAGCAATATGGATAATCACAGTACATTAGTAAGTGGCTTGTATTAACTTTCTCTACATGATAGATGCAACTTACTGAAGCGAGACAACCCTTTTAAAGGGGTTTTCTCAGCAGGTTGATTCACTGGCTGACAGGCAGTTTGCACTCACCCTGTCTCCTCAGGCTATGGGTGGGTCTCCAGCAGTAATTAGCATATATTAACTTAGGCCTCATGCACATGAACGTGCGCCGGCCGTGCCCGTGCTGCGGTCCGCAATGCACGGGCACTGACCGGAGGCCACCGCATGTGGATCGTGGACCCATTCACTTGAATGGGGTCCGCGATCCGCATCCGAGGGTCCGCACCGCAAAAAAGTAGTGCTTGCGCTACTTTTTTGCAGTGCGGAGGCACGGGCAGAAACACCACGGAAGCACACCGTAGTGCTTCCGTGGTGTTCCGATCCGTGCCTCCGCTCCGCATCTCCCGGATCGCGGACCCATTGAAGTGAATGGGTCCGCGATCCGTGATGCGGGCTGCACACGACCGGTGCCCGTTTATTGCGGACCCGCCGTATGCGGCCCGCAGCACGGGCACGGCCGGCACACGTTCGTGTGCATGAGCCCTTACTCTGACAGACCAGGAGATTGTGATCTCTAACACAATTACAGGTAAAGCCATGCTTCTCAGTCCTCACACTTGTACCTTTTGCTTGATTGCAGGTAATCACTCAGAGCTCAGTCCCATCATTCTTCACTGCTCTCAGCCAATCGGATAACAGTCTTTCTGTGTCCAGTGAGAGACCTGCTGAACTGTCTATAGTTCATGACTGACCAATGTATTTAGAAAATGTCTTCTTTTAACTGTCCCTGAAAGCTAATCTTTGTAACTAGTGAGAAAACCCCTTTAATCCTGTTTTCTCTAGTAGATCTGAGGTGAGTGCAGCCATTCCTTCCCAGTGCCCTTTTCCTCTGATCTGTAGCAGAGGAGCTTCACTTCTGAGCATCTACATAAAGGGCAGCACACAGTCATCTCAACTAAAAGCCTAGATCCTTAGATCAGGAATAGAACAGACATTTATAGGACATTTCATCATTTTCTCAAATTCTTATGAAAATATATTCAGCACATACTGCATTGAACTAAATGTACCAATTTATTATATATTTGTGGAGTCGGAGTCAGTCCATTTTATACCGACTCCAACTCCACCAAAATGGACACCGACTCCGACTCCACGACTCTGACTCCACAGCCCTGGTGTCTCCACCAGCAGAATAGTGAGTACACCTCTGGAGTATAATACAGCATGTAACTCGGGATCAGTACAGGATAAGTAATGTATGCACTCAGTGTCTCCACCAGCAGAATAGTGAGTGCAGCTCTGGAGTATAATACAGGATGTAACTCAGGATCAGTACAGGATAAGTAACGTATGTACACAGTGACTCCAAAAGAATAATGCAGGATGTACGGGCCCGTTCACACAATGTGGTTTATTTTGTAGTGTTTTTTTTTTTTTTTTTTTTTTTAACCAATAGGTGTACACTTACAATACAAAGCTGAATTTTCAGCTTGAAGTTTCTGAAGCTGATCTGCGCCAAAGAATTGCAGAGAAAACGGACAAAAAAAAAAAAAAACGCATCGACTTACATGGAGCTGTTTTTTTTCTGCTTACTATTCAGTTCAGTGGGAGATTCTGCATTGATTCTGCCCCAACACACGGCATGCTGCCTTTTTTTTCATGCTTCTTTTTTAAACGTGTATGAAAAAAGCAAGAGCTGCTTCCCTTTATATGGGGGGGGGGGGGGGCACGTGTTCTGAGGCTTTTTTATTTGGGGGGGGAGCTGATTTTGAGGCAGAAATGCTCCCCTCTAGACATGTGGGTTGAGTAATATTACTACATCAATCAGCAGTGCTCTTTACTACTGCAATACTGCTCAGCCTCCTGCAGATGGAGCTATTGCTAATCATATCCTAAGATGGTAAGATTTCACTGAAGAGACCTGGTCCTGAGGATGATCGGAGGCCTGGTCTCATATAACACGGAGACAGCCGAGGTTCTGACCGGTGCCAGACAGTACTCACTTTATATTCATCAACAGGTAGCAGTCACACACCAATATACAAGAAGTGGTACCACAAATCCCAGCAGTCACACCATCACAATATCTCCTTATGGTAAATGAAGCTAGTATGAGAGATTGCAATATCCCAATATGAGCACAAAGCTCATGGACTGCACTACTGCCAGCAGGTGGAACAGTGACATCTACAGCTGCAGTACCACAAAAAAACTGTAGGTGGAGCAGTAGCACCTGCAGTTGCAGCACCACTGACAATCTGTAGGTGGAAGCAGCGAGACCTTTTAAGTGCAACTGTGATTTTTCTTTTTAGAATAAGCTGTCAAGGTATGTACACAAGGACCAACCCTACATCTGACCGTTATAGAACTTGTATCCTGCATTTATCAGAACAGGCTCCATCTCTAAGGCTTTATGTACTCTGCCATATCTTTCATACATGTGCAAACTGCATTTTTTAAGGATCGGACAATGACCCACTCATTTCTATGGGGAAATGCACCCGTGGGTCCTATTCTTGTCCGTACTGCTGATAAGAACAGGCCTTTCTATTCTTGGGAGTAAGAACCCGGATTGCACACTGAGGGTGTCCATATTTTGAGGATCCTTTTTTTTTTTTTTTGCAGACTAAAACACAGATGTGGCCATGTGCGAGGCCTGTCAGTTTTCCTGGAGATACAGGATGGAGACTGTGGGGCAGATTTATCATACCCTGGTGGTGTACGCAGGGCTATGATAACCGGGCACGCTGCTGGATGATGCTCCTGATTTATGACGAGGCACAACATCCAGCAGTCTGTGTGACTAAACTGAAATCTACGCCAACCAGGAAAAGTGGTGTAGAAGATGATAAACGTGGCTGGGACGCCGCCCCCCTCCCCTTTCAGGAAAGTGAAGAGGCCGGTGGAGTAAGGTGAAGTGATTGTGAGCCAAAAACAGGATTGGAACCTCCACAGACATAAGATATAATGAAAGATCTGCATCTGTTCTGTGTTTAGATCCACACCTGGTTATGGCTCAAAATCACTAACGGAAATATCTGACCAAATAACTGAAGTGTGAACATGGCCTTAACCCCTTCGCGCCCGGAGCTTTTTTCGGTTCTGCATTTTCGTTTTGCGCTCCCTGCCTTCAAACAGCCATAACTCTTTTATTTTTCTGTTCACATAGCTGTATGAGGGCTTGTTTTTTGCGGGACAAGTTGTACTTTCCAACGCCACCATTTAATATTGCATACGGTGTAGTGGGAAGCGGGAAAAAAATTCCAAACCGGGTGAAATTGCAAAGAAAACGCTATTCCGCTACAGTTCTACGGGTTTCTTATTTACAGCGTTCGATGTGCATTAAAACTGATCCGTTACTTTCATTCTACTGGTCAGTACGAATCCGGCAATACCTAATATGTATAGTTTTTCCGGTGTTTTCATAGTGATAAAATAATTAGAAAGTTGCCCTTTTTTTTTTTTTTTTTTCCTTGTCAAATCTTGACCCCTATAACTTTTTTGGTATTTATGTGTACAGAGCTGTATGGGGGCTCATTTTTTGCGGGACGATCTGAAGTTTTTATTGATACCATTCTGGGGTGTGTATGACTTTTTGATCACTTTTTATTTAATTTTTTTTAGAAAAAAAAAGCGACAAAAAACGGCAAATCGCCATTTGGACGCTTTTTTCCGCCACACAATTCGCCGTATTGGAATTTTTTTTTTATATTTTAAAAGTACGGGCGTTTTCGGTCACGGTGATACCCATGATGTCTATATTTATTGTTATTTAGGTATTTATTTTTTACTTATACGGAAAGGGGGTGATTTGAACTTTTACATCTTTTTTATTTTTATATATTTTTTAACATTTTTTTTTAATTTTTTTTTTACTATTAGAAAGCTCAAATATGGGCTTATATATTGTGCCTTTTTTTTTTTTTCTTTATGAGCAATTCTGGGTTTTATAGACTCAGAAATCCATCAATTGCTCATTTCTTATCCTGGCCTGCCATCTAGTGGCCAGAATAAGAATTGCACTTTGAAAACTGTAATCCTCACCAGCGAGGATTACAGTTTTCATATGGTGTACAGACACCCCGATTGGCCACACGGGGTGTCTATACACCACCCGGAAGCGAACGCTTCCGGGTTTAGACGCAACTAGATGCCGTGATCACGTGTGAAATCAATATAAAGCATAGCTTTATATTGATTTATGATGCTATGTAACCCTTTCAGTTCTGGAATGTATTGGATAACAGTGATATAATGCTGTTAGTGTTATCCAATACATTCCATAACTGTAATGGTTACATAGCATCATAAATCAATATAATGCTATGCGACCCTGCAGTGCTAGAAGTTCAGGACGGGAGCTTTGTTATACTCATGCTCCGAGTCTGGGCGGTGCATCTCGCTCATGTGAAAGCGGCCTAAAAGAATTACTTACTTTGGACAACTGCATGTGCAGTTTGCAAGTTTTTCAGGTTTAAATGGTACCTTTGGCCCTGTCTGCTCTCCCATACACAGCTCCCGTCTACCACCCTCAGGAGTGACTGCAGCAATGAGAAACATTAGCACAACTATTGCCGCAAAAAACAGTAAGCGAATGCTTTGGAATTCCCTGGATTTGTGCACTGATTGCTAATACAGGGTGGTCTGATTGTCATCCAAGTCACAAGTATAGACAAACACACTTCACATGAGTAGATAACTAATTAGATCAAGCAATGAAGGAGTTGTTCATGTTCGAATGAAATGCGCAGAGTATGGCGGAAGAATTTAGGAGTGTGATTGTGTAATAGATGGTTTGTCGGGGAGCACTAAACGATAACTGTGTGGGTGGCGTTATATCCTTGAAGGTGTGTAGAGACCCTTAGGGTGGATTTACATAGCCAGATATTCGGGCAGATGATCGGGAAAGAACGTCCCTGTGAACACTTGTTCCTGACAATCTGCCCGACTAAGGCTAGGGCTACATGGAGACATTTATTGTAACGATAGTCTATGGCAGTGATGGTTAACCTGTGGCACTCCAGCTGTGTTAAAACTACAACTCCCAAGATGCACACTTGCTTGCCTGGTCTCAGAACAACACAGAAATGAATGGAGCATGCTGGGAGTCGTAGTTTGACCACAGCTGGAGTGCCGGAGGTTAGCCATCACTGGTCTATGGTATCGCACTGCAACACAAGTTGCATTTTTGTGTGCCGTATGTCACATACATGTCGCAGTGCAACACCATAGACTATCATTGCAAAAAATGTCATTGATATTGGTATGAGAAGACTGTCACATGACACATCTTGCAGTGTAGTTGCTCTCTTTTTGTTGCCATGTAACCCTAGCCTAAAGGTGCACCCATTCATCGGGTGATCCTGTAGTTCCTGTCGATCTGGGCAGAGATCTTGCTGCCAAAACAGGGATCTGCTGCCCAGAAACAAATCAGAGGTATGAGGACGAGCGATCGCAATAACGTTCACTCGTTATACGCAGGAGATCACTTCGTGTAAACGCAGGGCTTTACCTCCACTGACAGAGCAGCTAAATCCACCTTAAAGGAGTTCTCCAAGTTATATATATTGATGACCAATCCTCAGGATAGGTCATCAATATCAGGTCGGCTGGGGTCCGACACCCGGCACTCCCGCCGATCAGCTGTTTGAAGAGGAGACGCGCGCCGTGCCAGCGCTGCCTCCTCTTCATTGTTTACATCCTAGCCGTAACATGGGTAGCGGTGAGTAGGAGTAATTACATTCATTTCAATGGGAAGGATCGCTCCCATACACCTTCCCTCCTGTATGCAATCTCCATTTTGTCTTCAGTTGCAAGCTGAGCTTATGTTTCCTCCCACTTCAAGTCAACCAACAGGGGAACACTTGAAGGAGCAAACAAATTTCAAATCCACGCATTTTGTGGTTTGCCCACATAGTACCAACTGAAGTAACAAAAATAAATCCAGCTCACCTCACAAATCACCCACCGTGCAGGGAACAAGCCGGGCAATCTTCACCTGGTGTACAAAAGACGGAAAAACGTCCAGCACTCCCAATAAAATGATGCTGCTTTTTATTTTTCCTTTGCAGTAAATACACTTATGGAAATGACCCTCCACCTCAGCAAACGTTGACGCGTTTCGATCAGGTGTCGTTATGACTAAGAACACACCTGTGTTCGAAACGTGTCAACCTATAATGACCCCCCAATACCAGGGCGCCTTGTATAGATTATACTTACCCCAGTCCCCGGCACCCGAGTGGCTCCTGATCCCCACACTGCCGCCGATGCATATCCCGTGATACTAGGGAGGCCAGTCCCCGTTGCCGGATGTTTTGATAAGTGCGACGGGGAGATGCAGCTGTGGCCGTGCGTGGATCAGGAGTGACACGGGTGCTAGGGAGCGGGGTAAGTATAACCCATATGAAGTGCCCTGGCATTATAGAGGTTGGATAACCCCTTTAACATGAAAGGGGCCACATAATGATTCCACTGTGGAATCATCTGTGCTGTAAACGATACTGGTTTCCACTTCTGGAGTTCTGGATCATGAGCGATGATTTGGTGTCTACATCAGCGATCGCCATGACGACAAACTAAACAGTTATCGCTTTTACACTAATTCATAACAAATCACTATCTCCATTTTATGGACACGTAGGTTTTTGCCGTTTGTAGAGTCTTAAAGAAGAACTCCCGCAAAAAATTTTATTCTCTGACCTGTTCGAAAGGTGCATGATATAATCTATAGTGAATGTAATTTTCTTATCAGTGACTGTTTCTGTGAGTAAGGCTACTTTCACACTAGTGTTTTTAAATTCCGGTATTGAGTTCCGTCATAGGGGCTCAATACCGGAAAAAAACGCTTCAGTTTTGTCCCCATTCATTGTCAATGGGGACAAAACTGAACTGAAGACAACGGAATGCTCCTGAAAGCATCCCGTTCCGTCTTCAGACCGGAGAACAAACCGCAGCATGCTGCGGTTTGCTCTCCGGTCCAGGTATCCGCACCAAGACGGATCCGGAATGACCCCCAATGCAAGTCAATGGGGACGGATCCGTTTGGTGTGGACACACCAGTAATCCGGATCTGTCCTCCATTGATTTGCAATGGGGGATCATTCCGGATCCGGCTACATACATAGATACATACATACAGACATACATACATACATACATACTCCAGGGACGCCGGCAGCATGTCTTCACGCGCCTCCTGCGCGCAGCTATGACGTTTCCCCACTGCGCCCAGCAGAGGGCGCTGTGGGGAATCGTCATCACTGCGCGCAGGAGGCGCGTGAAGACGTTCTGCCGGCGTCCCTGGAGTATGTGAGTATGTATGTATGTATGTATCTTGTTCCCATGTGTGTGTACATGTGTGGGGCCGGAGCGCTGCTCCGGCTCCACACATGTATCAGCGGCAGTACGGATCCGTCGGCACCCTTTAGGTGCCGGATCCGTGCTGCCGCTAGTGTGAAAGTAGCCTAAAAACCTCTCTTCATATTGTAGCTGGGTCATGTGACCAACTCCCTGACCTCCAACTGACCCAGGACAGAAAGCCAGTAACTGCTCTATTCATTCCTATGGGAGCCTCACTTTCAGTCTCATAGGAATACATAGAGAATTAGACTTCCTGTCCACACATAAGTCTATGTGTGAGTTGGTGGGTCTAATTGCTGGTCACATGACACAGATAAGAAACTTCAGGATGATATAAGTCAAAAATTCAGACACTGGTAAGAAAATGACATTCACTACAGATTATATCATGTACATTTCTAGCAGGACATGAAATAAAATTTTTGTCGGGAGTTCTTCTTTAAGTAGTTCTTTTGCTTTTATCTTTGCAGACCTCCCAAGTGTCCCTCTTTTGGACCCATTTTTTGATCTGATGTATAGATTTGCATTATTACATCTACAGAAAGTATTTAGTTCAGCTCTGTATAATATATATTATATATATATATGGATCTTTCACACGGTGAACCACAAGTGTCTTTCTTTGACCGTCCACCAAGTTGGGAGGTGTGATCTTTGGGTTTCCTCTCTGCTTTTTCATGTTTGTTCATTGTGCTCTTGGAGTGATCTTTACAGCATACCTAGATCTAGGGAGATCAGCAACTGGAGGTAATTGTCTAACACGGACTGAAGTACACTCAGGTCTTTAGGCTGTGTTCACACATTGCAGGTGCATAGCACGTGGTTCAGTTCTTGCAATGGTCATTCCAAAATCGTGGCAAAGCGTTGTGGTCTTATGTGAAACCACAGACGGTAAACGGGATCCGCATGCAGATTGTTTCCAATACCTCGCACAAGCGTGGTCCAGTAACCAGCAGTAAGCCGGACACAGATCCCACAGCCGGGTCCGTTCCAACCACGGGCAACCTTTGTGTGTCTTTATTTCATGGGCAAAAAACACGGGAAGCCCACGCTTTCAATCCTATCTCCTTAATTCAAACACCTTTAGACATGTTACGCGAAAATCCATGAAATTGAAAATGGTTCAGTTACTTTTTCTTGTAACTGTAGCTGTGAATTAAGCAGTCAGTAAAACACTAAGGGCTAAAGCACCCGCACAGCCCTATTAAAGTAAATAATTCACACTTCAGTTTATCGGCATAGAGACGCTCCCAGCATGCACCACTCTTTTCCCGTTTTCCATCAAATATTCACATAAATGGAATGGGGGTGGGGTAATGGAACGCCATACAGACGTCCAGGTAAGTCCATGTTTTGTGGACGGAAATCAGGCCTTACTGTTGCTATCCATCAGCACCATTTCTGTGTATCTTCTGTCTCTCCTTCCCTCACCCCTTCTCCATAGATTTCTATGGGCTGCAGATGTAATCTGATCCCTCAGATAGGACTAACTTGATGGACTTGCGCACTGAATTGATAGTTAGTAAAGCAGGAGGACTGTAGAAGTGTCTGATAAGTGGCGTAAGCAGCTTTTTTCTGCAATAAGAGACATTCTCTTAAGAGGGAGGCGCAGTGACCACAGCACGGACAGTCACCTTAGGACAGAGCGGGGACAGCTGCACCTGTCTTAGCTCCAGGCCAAACTCCTCTTCCATCTCTCCAATGCTCTCAGGCCTCCTGCCCCTGCAGCACCCTCCCACCGTCTACATCCAATATTTGCAGATCACTTCCCCTTTAATTACTGACTTGATCCCGGGAATAAAGGGAAGGAAAGCTCAGGCTGAAAACTCATCCAACCGGTTGTACAGAACGTGCTGCAAAAGGATCCTCAAACCACTGATTTCAGGTCACCCTGAGAGCGGACAGTCCCAGCCCAGAGACCATCTCCCGTCTGCAGTTTTACAACACTTGGTGGGTGACGACCACTAGAGGCCCCCATTACACTGTTCATATGAGGAGTCAACCAGCTTTCCACAAACCATACATGGCATATACACCCACACTGCTATGAAGGGTTACATTTCATCTGTTCTTCCACTAACCTCAGTTCTAGCATTCTATCCATGAAGCAGGAGGCTCAGGATGAACCAAACTCTAGGTCCTACAGAGTGCGGCAGAACAGGGGATTGTGGTAGGACACATGAGAGAATGAATCTATGACATAAAATGAGAACATTCCCAGCAACAAGACTGTGTCTGCTGCGGCATGATAAATGGGGGTCTTATGCAGCAGCGATGGCTTGGGGATGAAGGTGTTACTGGGGCAAAATGTAATATATAGAGGCCTCTAGTGTCACCTGCTGTTATGTGAAATTACTTTAGACTATACAGGATCTGTAGACCTGTCCTCAATCTATGGGAGCCCCAATATCTGCAATACAAAGATGTTGCGAGCCCCCAGTAAAACACAAATGGCGACACTTCCGTAGGTAACGGAGAGCTGCAGCTGCATCAGTAGGGATCCACTTATCCCTCCAAAATGCCTCCTCTAGTGAGCTCCATGCCTCACAATTTGGGAACACCAGCGATCAGATCATAGGTCACGGTCTGCCCACCACTGGACCATCTCTAGAACTGCCTTTACTTGGAGCCTCCAGACATTTTGGGTGAAGTGTAACCCTGATAAGCTATGGACATCCTGAGAGGAACAACGGCTGCGCCCATGATCATGTTACGCCAGCTAACCTCCAAACACCTCCAGCACTCCCTAAGATGACTCTCCAACTGTTACCAGGAATAAGGGCTGTATTACACTGCCCAACATTCGGGCAATGTGAGCGCCGCTGGATGAGAACTGATCCACTGGCACTTGTTGGCACCTGCCTGATTACATAGACTGATGCAAATTGTGGGAGGAAATATTGCTGTGATGTCTAACCTCCGGCACTGCAGCCGTGGTAAAACTACAACTCCCAAGATGTACACTTGCTTGGCTGTTCTCAGAACTCCATAGAACTGGGAGTCGTAGTTTCACCAGAGCTGGAGTGCCGGAGGTTAGCCATGACAGAAATATTGCTGCCGCAGTCGTCCCTCCCGCATTCACTTCCGTTAATTATCGGTAACACATCTCTGATTACACATGAGGATGTGCTGCCGATCATTGGGCTTCTTTCATCCTGATGATAGATGGCCAGCAGCCGACAGGCGAGCGTTTTCTCTTTCATCAGCTGTTTGATTCTACGGGACAATTATCGGGAATGAACGGTACTACGGGCGCTCGTTCCTGATAACTGACCCGTGTAGGCAATTATCAGAAAGGGGCTGCTCCTTCCCGATAACTACCTGCTCGGCAGTGGATGAAGCAGCTACATTTACATGCACGATCACTGTATGGGGATGAGCGATGGCTGCTGCTATAGCTCGTCCTCATACATATTCGGGAGCAGATCACTGTTCACACGACACGATCTGCTGGCCAGAAATATTTAGGTGCCGGTATTAACGATGATTTGTTGGCACTTACAACTATTGGGAATGAGCGTTCGGCCCAACAATTGCCCCATGTAAATCAGCCTTGCAGGCAGAACCCCACCATTGTCACAACTAGAGGGGAACAGAGCTCCCATAGAGTCAATCCATAAAAAGGCTCTGCCTGGACTTCAGTGTAAAACTTGGGTGGGAGCCACAGCCAGGAAAGGCTATGGCCGTCTATAAGCTCGGGTGACCAGTGACTACATGCTAGCTCCAACATTGTGAACGATGGCTGCTGTAACTGAGCTTGGGCCGAGAAGGAGACAGAAAACAGAAAGTCATACAAGGTGAGAATACGGCTCTAGATAAATATAACAAGTGTTGGGCGCTCACACTGTGACAGGAAAGAACGCGGCGTGGAAGTGTAAGCATGATGTCACCCATATCAGGTATCAGGTCCCAAGGTTATAAAGATTAAGTCCTGCAGGTTCTTAGCAACATCCCTTTCTGGGAAAGCTGGGTACCAAGCAATAGGGCCACAAAGGCTGCTCTCCTTGGGACTGCCACCCAGCTTTCCCAGGCTCCAGGTCTACAGTGATGGAGCATCAACAAGACATCTATTACATAAGCATCGCCATACTGGAAGGAGCTGAAAGACCAGACCGACGTCAGGAAGAATCTGTTGTCTGTAACTACACCCCCCAATATCTCCATAACACATGATCAGTCTGCACCAGTCAATGCTAAATAAGGCTGCAGTGTCAGTAGAGAGAGTAGCCATCCTCCATCAGTGCACACACCACCTCCTCTCCACTGCGCTGGAGAAAGGCACATGTGCCGAAAACACAGCAGAGAGCAAGCAGACACCATACACAACAGAGAGCAAGCAGACACCATACACAACAGAGAGCAAGGCAGACACCATACACAACAGAGAGCAAAGCAGACACCATACAGAGACAACAGAGAGCAAAGCAGACACCATACACAACAGAGAGCAAGCAGACACCATACACAACAGAGAGCAAGCAGACACCATACACAACAGAGAGCAAAGCAGACACCATACACAACAGAGAGCAAAGCAGACACCATACACAACAGAGAGCAAAGCATACACAACAGACACCATACACAACAGAGAGCAGCAGACACACCATACACAAAGAGAGCAAAGCAGACACCATAACAAAGAGAGGCAAGCAGACCATACACACAGAGAGCAAAGCAGACATACACAACAGAGAGCAAAGCACCGAAGCACAACGAGAGCAAGCAGACCATACCAGAGACAGCAGACACCAACACAACAGAGAGCAGCAGACACCAGACACAACAGAGAGCAGCAGACACCAGACAACAGAGAGCAGCAGAACAGCAAGCAGCAGACCAGCAGACATACACAACAGAGAGCAAGCAGACACCAGACACAACAGAGAGCAAGCAGACACCAAGACACAACAGAGAGAAGCAGACACCAGACACAACAGAGAGCAAGCAGACACCAAGACACAACAGAGAGCAAGCAGAACCAGACACAACAGAGAGAGCAGCAGACACCAGACACAACAGAGAGCAAAGCAGACACCAGACACAACAGAGAGCAAAGCAGACACCATTACACAAAGAGAGCAAAGCAGACACCAATACACAACAGAGAGCAAGCAGACACCATACACAACAGAGAGCAAGCAGACACCATACACAACAGAGAGCAAAGCAGACACCCATACACAACAGAGAGCAAAGCAGACACCATACACAACAGAGAGCAAGCAGACACATACACAAACAGAGAAGCAAGCAGACACCATACACAACAGGAGAGCAAGCAGACACCATACACAACAGCAGAGCAAGCTGACACCATACAACACAGAGAGCAAAGCAGACACCATACACAACAAAGGAGCAGCAGGACACCAATACACAACAGAGAGCAAGCAGACACCATACACAACAAAGAGGCAAGCAGGACACCTACACAACAGAGAAGCAAGAAGGGACACCAACACAACAGAGAGCAAGCAGACACCAGACACAACAGAGAGCCAAGCAGAACACCATACACAGGCAAGAGGCAAGCCAGACGACCATACACAACAGAGAGCAAAGCAGACACCATACACAACAGGAGCAAGCAGACACCATACACAACAGAGAGCAAGCAGACACCAATACACAACAGAAGAGCAAAGCAGGACACCATACACAACAGAGAGCAAAGCAGACACCATACACAACAGAGAGCAAAGCAGACACCATACACACAGCAAGAGAGCAAAAGCCAGACACCATACACACAGAGAGCAAAGCAGACACCATACAACAACAGAGAGCAAGCAGACACCATACACAACAGAGAGCAAGCAGACACCAGACACAACAGAGAGCAAGCAGACACCATACACCCACACCAGACACAACAGAGAGCAAAGCAGCACAACCCAATAAAACAGAGAGCAACAACATCCCACCGCAACACAAACCATCACAAGAGGGCAGCAAGACCCTAAATCAGTCCTTGCCAGATGTCTGGACCCCCACATGTGCCGCTTTCAACTGTACCGCCAGCTCCCTACTTCACCATTCCCTTGCCTTTGGCGGCTCAGCACAAGCAGGTACAATGCTATGGGTGGCATCACTCCGGGGATGGCACTTAAGTGGGCATCGCTTGCATCATTGAGTCACCTGGATGCAAACTTCTGGTTTGATGCCACTGGAGCCAGGCACTGACTGCAGCGGTGACCTGATATTTTTGCGTCCTATTCAATGGTCACAATTTGTGACCATTGGATAGGACACAAAAAGAGCAGGTCACCGCTGCAGTCAGTGCCAGGGACCTGAGTGGAACAGCAGAAGTCGAGAGCCTGCATCAGGAAGCAGGTAAGTAAGCAGGGGCATCACTCTGTGGGGGCCACTTAAGCAAATATCATACTGTGTTGGAGGCATCACTGTGAGCAGGGCGTTTGGGGGATCACTGTATGAGGGTTGCTTAATGGGGTATCACTCTGTGAGGGGGAACTTAAGGGGTCATCTCATTGTGTGGAGGCAGTTAAGGGGGCCTCATTCTTTGGGGGGGGGGGGCTTTAGGCAGGCATCATACTCTGGGGGCACTATTACTATTATGAAGCATCACTAAGGAGACATTCTTAATGTGTTGGGGCACTAAATTGGCATCATTATGGTGTGGGAGGCACAAAGGGGGTTGGGTGGGATTAGAGGCATGGCTTATTGTGGAAAAAAACAACTTACTGCAGCAAGCTATGCAACACTGCTGTCTACCTCCTTACATTTTTTTGCAACTTGGCCCCTCACCCGATGGCAGACTCAGGTACGTGGACCTTGACAAAAAGTACTTGAGTACCCCCTGCCTGGCTCATCCCAACAGAGAGTAAAGGGAACCCCTCATCACAACTGAGAGCAACGAAACCCTCACTCAACACACAGAGCAATGCAGGACCCAGCAGCAAAACAAAGTGTAACATGGTCCTCTTCATCATTATTAAACGGGTTTGGATTTCTGGTTACTCTGGTGGGAGTCCAGATGTGGAGAACCTTCTCCTCGGCCAATAATGACAAGAAAGTAAGATGTCACCTAGAGTAATACAGAGTAATCAACCTAACAGTTTACAGGGTGTGGCACACGATGTCACTGTCACCACTGCCATCATCAATGCTGTACTGGTCTGTGTGGTGGCATCACTAGCGAAACTGCATCTGACCATAAAAGTCCAGGTTCAGCACAGAGTGTCAGCTCCTGGGTCAGAACTTTTAAAAACCTTCTGATAGTGTCCCAAGCTTCTTCTCAGCTTTCCATAGACTCTTAATACATATAGATTAATCTTCCCCTAGGTATGGGTCTTCACTGCAGTTCAGGCCTTCTATTCATGAACTAGAAGGATCTGGATGGACAGAGCACTATGCCTTCATGTATGCAGGATTATGAAATGAAAAGGTGAGAAAACTTCAGAGGATTCCTGTCCATGTGTGACAGCTTCTGCAGAAGCTGGTGAATAAAGTTTGTTGAAGTTGATAGCCTTTGGCCGGCGACCTATGGACAGTGCTTCTGGTGATGCTGGACCAGCCACCCGTATCGGGAAGACTTAAAGAGGTCAGCCTAGCAGTAAGATGGAAGGAGCCTGGAGAAGCTGATGTCCTTCATCGTCCTCCTGCAGCACATTAATAGTCTGAATGCATTTTAAGTCTCATTACAGCACAGCAAACACTAATATGATGAGAGCGCTGTGGACGCCGCCACCGACTAACAAAACTTATTTCACTAAACGAGGCAGGATTTAGCCGATCAATGCTCGGAGCACGAGCAACTGACACCTGCAAATAACCTTCACACCCCCCAGCTGGGCCAAGGACACTGACAGTACAGCAGATCACCTTTTGTCACCCAGTCGCTCTTAGGTCCAGCACCCTATGCCGATTACTGTTCTTTTCATACATCATTATAGTGGTCAAATGTTTTTCTGATACAGAGCTCCTTATACCCTGCATGGACAGTTACACAATGCAATCCTTATGCCCACAACTACCACTAGGGGGAGCTTACTGCGTACTGTCTATATGTAGAAGTCAATAATACCACACTATGCAGTGAGCTCCCTCTAGTGGAGGCTGACAGCAGCAGCAAAATGGTGCTCAAAGTTGGACATTGACTTTAAGGGGGTTGTCCAGTCCTTTTATACTGATGGCCTATCCTCAGGATACCCCACACTCCCACCCATCAGCTGTTATGCAGTAGCTTAGGCACTAACTACATAACTCTGCACTTTGTGCAGTGGATGGAGACAGTAACTGCAGTTCGGCTCCCACATCACTGGGGGGCACCACTGCAGTAAACCGCTCCTTCTTCTACACAATGGACGGAGCCGTCTGATTCTGGCGCCTACTTCGGTGTCAGAGTTACAGCAACCCCACCAATCAGATATTGATGGTCTGTCCTGAGCATAGGCCACCCCAATAATCGTTTCCAAATCTTCACATCCAAGATTAATCATTGAGCAAAACTGATCTTCATCAGATTCCCTAGTGTTCGTGAATGTAAACGTGAAGCAAGTACAATTAAGTGTCGCTATGATTTTGCGGAACAGGTGCGGACACCATGTGCTGTCCACATCCGCACTTCCGTTCCGTGGTCCCACACAAAAGATAGAGTGTGTCCTATTCTTGTCCGCAGCCACAGACAAGAATAGGCATTTCTATCATAGTGTCGGCCATGTGCGGTCCGCAAAATGCGGAACGCACATGGCAGGTGTCTGTGTTTTGCGGATCTGCAATTTGCGGACGTGTGAACGGACCCTGAGCCCAAAGGTATTTTCTTTCCATGTCCGTTCTGGTTTTTTTTGCAGACCATATATGGAACCATTCACTGCAATGGGTCTGCAAAAAAAACGGAAGTTACTCCGTGTGCATTCCGTTTCCATATGTCTGTTCCACAAAAAAATAGAACATGTCCTATTATTGTCCGCATTACAGACAACTATAGGACTGTTCTATTAGGGGCCAACTGTTCCGTTCCGCAAAATACGGAATGCACATGGATGTCATTCATATTTTTTGCGGTAGAATCTTTTGATATTTTGTTAGTGAATTCTGAATTCATTGAGCGGTCATCTATCGGTCAGAGCAGAGAGCGGTTGCTAAGTGTCTGTGGAGGACCCATCATCATTACACAGATACACCATGGATTTTTTAGTTAGGATTATGCAGTGCTTCATTTTCCTTGTGTGGCGCTGTCCCATTCAGTAATTGCCACTGGTCTCCCACCAAATCCAGCTGATCACTTGGTATCCGCAGCATGTGATATGACATGATAAGCTTAGAGATACTGCCTGCAGTGGAGCATCCCTGTAAGGTGTTAGTAATCACAGTGGGACACCATTATACACTGATCGTGCCCACAGACCTTCAATAGATGTTGGCAGAACGTTCCTCATACACATTTGTGATCTGTTCACCCGGTAGGGAGAGAGGGGAAAACCACAGCCAGAAAACTCTGTAGTCGTCTTATCTCCTGAGGAAACAAAAGGATCAGATGAAAAAATCCAATTCACCCGATCCTTCTCTCATCATGCATCGGGAAAGTCTTGAGCTCATATACACATGACATTTGGCCGGTCCTGCCAACAATATACTAATGTGTATAAGGGCCTTTACAGCATCAGAAACCATCAATGATATAACGCAGCAATGTGTGCACGCTGCACCACATGACCACAGACATACCCCGGGACTCCAAAGTGCCCGGAGCACCTCTGCTGGCACCTGGCGGTGTGCTACGCATGTGGACTGTGAGCAAGGTGTTCTCCAGTCTACCCTAGAGAAATCTTTGTAGGACTTAAAAAAAAAAAAAACTAAAATGGCTCAGTGCAGACGACCCTGATACTGGATACACAGATCGTATGGAGCCCACATGTCACTGGCAGGGGGCTCATAAACCATGAGGCAGTCATGGCAGATGTACACATCAGGAGATGACACGTTCCTGCAGCTTCACAACATCTCGTTGGATCAGATGCAGGAGATGCCACATGTACAAGCAGATGGTGATGGAGGTGTCAGGGAGCGTCTGCACCAGTGACTGCTGTAATCAATGCCATGAATGAGAACAACTCTGTATAAAACACTGATTATCCAATCTGGAAATCTGGTGTAGGTATGTCACCATCATGTGAAGCCAGAGCTCATGAAGCCATCAAACATTAATGTAGAAAAATGTACCTCCCCTAAAAAATCATGATCTTCTAGTGGAGCACAACCAACCCCCTCCCACCGCTTCTCTCACACTAACAAGTTATGGGCCTTCTACACATGACCCCATCAACAGCTACTTACCATCCAGGTGACCACACCGGAGAACCCAGGTACAGGTAATGTGTACTAGGTGGTGAGGACCCAGGCTCCAGAACTCACCAGACCCTGTGCCATACTGGCCACACACAGTGGCATCAGATGGAGATCCCATCCATGCTGACCATACAAGTCGCCCCTTGTGGTACACTGTGACATCACCGACACAGATTCAGTCCATACTGATCACACCCAACACGCCTCAGTGTAACACACCGACATAACAGAGGTAGACCCCATCCATACTCACCACACACAGCGCCCCCCACAAATTATTGAGGGCTCGTTTCTGCGCCATTTATACATGATGGTTCAGGTAACTAATGCTGAAGGACATAGCCATGAATATCCCACTTTGGGCCATTATCATCACGGTAACCTTATATGCATGAAGCCCACGACATGGAGGAGGAGAAGAAGCGATGATACTTAGAGGATGAGGACAAGGCAGGTTCCCAGACACCGGATCTGCCAGACAGAGAAATAACATGAGCTCCAGCCCAACAATGGACAAGCTTCATGTATTCATCTGTGGCAAAGAACAAGCAGCTAACCAGTCCAAATAATTCTGTATGGTTGTCCTTTTCTACGGGACTAAAAATGACCAATTCTGATCATGTTCAAGTCAGTCAGAGGTGCCTCAACTTGACTAGATCAAGAGGCCACATGCACAATACTCCACTGAAGCTATCCTGAGATGCCTGCCCCTTTAACGACCAGAGACTTATCCATGAACAGGCTCCCTCCCATTCAGTGACAAAAGCAACATGGAGTGACCTCAGGTACACACAGACAGGTACAACCCCAGCAAGTCCTCTGTACATGGGGCGAGAGCAGAGGATGGAAAAAGGGATGCACTAGCACTAACACATGAGTTCTGCTTAGTGCAATGCCTGAGTGGGTGGAGCATGACAAAGACTCAAAGACTGAAGTCACGCCCTGTCCCCGTGTCACGTGACAGTGCATATAATTTTTCTGGAGGGTCACTTTAAGAAAATAAAGAAGAAAAGCCACAACTCAATTTACACTCATCTCTGAGCACAGGGAGCGTGAGATAATCATACTGAAGGCCAGCCCCGTCTCGTGGGAGCACAGGTCCTGTGAGATATCAGCACGTTCTGTGACATGACAGGGCCTGGGAAAGTAGAATGTGACAAACAGGATGTAAGTATAAAAAATATGAAGAATCCCAAATAAAGCCAGATGTCCCAGTGGGTACGGCAGTGGGGGAGGGGGTGTAATGTACGGTCACGACGGAGGACATGTTATATTAGGAATGGTCTATAACTATGGACACAGCACTGAGGAGGGGGTTCCCGGTGTACGGTGCCTACAGTCTACAGACATTGCACTAAGGGGGGGGGGGGAGAGGCTCTCAGGGTTTAGGTCACTACATAAAACATTTCATATGAGGAGTGGTCTATAACTATGGACACAGCACTTTAGGGATTACACCTGGCATGGTTCAGTGGCACACAGCTGGCAGCCTACTCTTTCTTCCTTTTCAGGTAAGTGCAGCCTCTCGGCAGATGTTTGACATGTAGAAACATGAAGTGATTGCTCAACAGAGATTTCAGCAGGAGCATCCCTGAGTCACGGCTTCCTCCCAGGAGGTGAGTACATTAAGATCAGCAGGCACAGCGAGCACCAGGTGTCAGAGAAAACAGGAAGAACAGGAGAAACCTGTGCCATAGACCTCAACATCTTACTCCAGGACCAGATTCTGAACTAATAGAGAGAAACATTAATGGAAGGGACTGGGGGGCAGGTGAAGGGTACAAACAGGTGACCAAGGGAGGTAAGTGACACAGACTGGGACAGAAAAGAAGGGCCAGTGAAGCAGATGTGGACAGGAGAATAGAGGGCCAGCCGTAGAGATGGGGAGAGTATAGGAGCTAGCAATACGGAGAGTAGAGGGGGCAGCGATACAGATGGGGACAGGAGAGTAGAGGGGGCAGCGATACAGATGGGGACAGGAGAGTAGAGGGGGCAGCGAAACAGATGGGGACAGGAGAGTAGAGGGGGCAGCGATACAGATGGGGACAGGAGAGTAGAGGGGGCAGCGATACAGATGGGGAAAGGAGAGGAAGCAGCGATACAGATAGGTAATCTGAGGGTAGTTGGTCGGCACTCCTTGTCAGTTCTGGTGCTCTGTGGTACAATATTTGTACAATTTTAGGAAAAAACCACGGCACTCAAGGCTTCAATAATCATAAAGTGATATATTTATTCCATCCTTAATGATTAAACATTCTTATAAGGCCAACGTTTCGGTCATAACCTGACCTTGTTCACGGCCTATCAATACAAGGATAAAATACAGGATATAGGATAAGTATATAATGACAGGTAACAGTAGACGTCAAAATATAGTATATATCAACGATGTGCGGAGGATAAGTTCCCAGTGTGGGGTTCCGATGAGTCCTATCTCATAGGGATCTCAGAGAGGAACAGAGGTATATCTAAAATAAGACATATGTGGATATTAATATAATGTACATTGAATTCTTAGCGATCTATAGACTAGTATATAGTATAGAGTCCAGTTAAGGGAGACATCATAAACTAAACCAGCCTGCATGTAGCTATTTACAATGAGGAAGGTCTATATACTTGGGTTGGTGGTTAGTGTCATATATAAAATACATAGATATCTTATAAGCTATAGTACATTGCCATGATCACATAGACCGCAGTACCTGGTACATGAGGAAGCAATGGATCGAATCATACCTGTGATGGATGCAGAAAAGGGAGTATGGAGGATGGTCACCAATTCAATCGTGGTGCCCGTCAGAGGTAACATCCCACGTTTTAAATGGAGGGAGTACGCGCGCGTGTGTGCGGAGGGCGCGGCGTACTTGGTCACCGTCTGCGCATGCGCCGCCATAGCTACTGGCACACGCATGCGCAGACTGCATCCCAGAGCGCAAGAGACTATGGCGGAAGTATGCGGCGTAACAGCCGTGAATGGCGCATGCGCTGTCGAGGTTACTGGCAGACGCAGGCGCAGAGTGTTAGAAGAAACTAAACGTGCTATGGGCAAAAGAGGATAATGGAGGAGCAATAAATATTAAGATATAATATTAACGGCTGAGTAAGTTAAACATGAGATTGTATAGGTTAGTATAGGGTTACCAGATGCTAATGTAGATGTTAGAAGCATACATTAGAGATATGCTTATGTGGCATATATAGTATAGGTAAGGCTGTGAAAGGCATTCTAGTATTAGGTTCTATTAGTATGTGTAAGTCTTAACACTAGTGGCTATATACTACCTGTAGGTGAATGGTTCATTTTGTCTGCAAAAGAGAGAATAATATCATTAGTAATCATATATATACCAAAAAGCAAAAGAAAATAAATTGGTGGGTTAATTAGAAAGTCATCATCAATGGATACAGAAATCAAAGTCCCTGTTTAGTCCCCGTGGTGACAGGGTTCCCAGTTCAAAAATCCAGAAGGATTCCCGTTCCTTCAGCCGAGCTGTTCTGTTGCCGCCTCTCCGGTCCGGAGGAATTTGTTCCAAGATTTGAAATTTGAGCTGGCTAATCTGGTGGTTGGCAGAATGAAAATGGTGTGGGACAGGGAGTTCGGTTCTTTTGCACCGTATATCGGATTTATGTTTACAAATGCGGTCTCGCACGCATTGGGTAGTCTCCCCAACGTAAGCGAGACCGCAGGGGCAACGTATGAGGTAGACAACATAGGATGCTGCGCAGGTAAGAAAGGTTTTTGCATAGTAAACCTTTCCAGAGTGAGGGTGTACTATCCTGTTGCCCTTGATGACATTAGAGCACTGAGCACAGTTGAGACAGGGATATGTCCCTAACCTTTGGGGCGCAATAGTTGTTTGTCTAAGGGAGGGCCGTAATGAACCAATGTCTGCCCTCACCAACTGGTCTTTTAAATTGCGTGCTCTCTTGTAGCACATTCGTATAGGGTTTGTAAATTCTGGAATCGTGGGGTATGACCGTTGTAGGATGGGCCAATGATGTTGAATAATGGAACAAATTTTTAGGGATAAATGGTGGTATGTCATTACAAGGGGTATCGAGGGCAGGTATTGGCTGTTTTTTCTTTTTAAAGAAGGTGTAGAAAGTAGGTAATTACGTTCCCTATCTAAAAGAGAGATTGGATATCCTCTATTGTGGAATTTATCGGACATTTCATTGAGACGTGTAAGGCAGAGTTCAGGATCTTTGACTATTCTTGTGACACGGTGGAATTGTGAACGGGGCAATGAGTCTTTTGTATTTCTGGGATGGCAACTTGAGTATAGTAGTCACAAGAATAGTCACAAGAATAGTCAAAGATCCTGAACTCTGCCTTACACGTCTCAATGAAATGTCCGATAAATTCCACAATAGAGGATATCCAATCTCTCTTTTAGATAGGGAACGTAATTACCTACTTTCTACACCTTCTTTAAAAGAAAAAACAGCCAATACCTGCCCTCGGATACCCCTTGTAATGACATACCACCCATTTATCCCTAAAATTTGTTCCATTATTCAACATCATTGGCCCATCCTACAACGGTCATACCCCACGATTCCAGAATTTACAAACCCTATACGAATGTGCTACAAGAGAGCACGCAATTTAAAAGACCAGTTGGTGAGGGCAGACATTGGTTCATTACGGCCCTCCCTTAGACAAACAACTATTGCGCCCCAAAGGTTAGGGACATATCCCTGTCTCAACTGTGCTCAGTGCTCTAATGTCATCAAGGGCAACAGGATAGTACACCCTCACTCTGGAAAGGTTTACTATGCAAAAACCTTTCTTACCTGCGCAGCATCCTATGTTGTCTACCTCATACGTTGCCCCTGCGGTCTCGCTTACGTTGGGGAGACTACCCAATGCGTGCGAGACCGCATTTGTAAACATAAATCCGATATACGGTGCAAAAGAACGAACTCCCTGTCCCACACCATTTTCATTCTGCCAACCACCAGATTAGCCAGCTCAAATTTCAAATCTTGGAACAAATTCCTCCGGACCGGAGAGGCGGCAACAGAACAGCTCGGCTGAAGGAACGGGAATCCTTCTGGATTTTTGAACTGGGAACCCTGTCACCACGGGGACTAAACAGGGACTTTGATTTCTGTATCCATTGATGATGACTTTCTAATTAACCCACCAATTTATTTTTCTTTTGCTTTTTGGTATATATATGATTACTAATGATATTATTCTCTCTTTTGCAGACAAAATGAACCATTCACCTACAGGTAGTATATAGCCACTAGTGTTAAGACTTACACATACTAATAGAACCTAATACTAGAATGCCTTTCACAGCCTTACCTATACTATATATGCCACATAAGCATATCTCTAATGTATGCTTCTAACATCTACATTAGCATCTGGTAACCCTATACTAACCTATACAATCTCATGTTTAACTTACTCAGCCGTTAATATTATATCTTAATATTTATTGCTCCTCCATTATCCTCTTTTGCCCATAGCACGTTTAGTTTCTTCTAACACTCTGCGCCTGCCAGTAACCTCGACAGCGCATGCGCCATTCACGGCTGTTACGCCGCATACTTCCGCCATAGTCTCTTGCGCTCTGGGATGCAGTCTGCGCATGCGTGTGCCAGTAGCTATGGCGGCGCATGCGCAGACGGTGACCAAGTACGCCGCGCCCTCCGCACACACGCGCGCGTACTCCCTCCATTTAAAACGTGGGATGTTACCTCTGACGGGCACCACGATTGAATTGGTGACCATCCTCCATACTCCCTTTTCTGCATCCATCACAGGTATGATTCGATCCATTGCTTCCTCATGTACCAGGTACTGCGGTCTATGTGATCATGGCAATGTACTATAGCTTATAAGATATCTATGTATTTTATATATGACACTAACCACCAACCCAAGTATATAGACCTTCCTCATTGTAAATAGCTACATGCAGGCTGGTTTAGTTTATGATGTCTCCCTTAACTGGACTCTATACTATATACTAGTCTATAGATCGCTAAGAATTCAATGTACATTATATTAATATCCACATGTGTCTTATTTTAGATATACCTCTGTTCCTCTCTGAGATCCCTATGAGATAGGACTCATCGGAACCCCACACTGGGAACTTATCCTCCGCACATCGTTGATATATACTATATTTTGACGTCTACTGTTACCTGTCATTATATACTTATCCTATATCCTGTATTTTATCCTTGTATTGATAGGCCGTGAACAAGGTCAGGTTATGACCGAAACGTTGGCCTTATAAGAATGTTTAATCATTAAGGATGGAATAAATATATCACTTTATGATTATTGAAGCCTTGAGTGCCGTGGTTTTTTCCTAAAAGCGATACAGATGGGGACAGGAGAGTAGAGGGGGCAGCGATACAGATAGGGACAGGAGAGTAGAGGGGGCAGCGATACAGATGGGGACAGGAAGGAAGCAAGCGGATACAGATAGGGACAGGAGAGTAGAGGGGCAGCGATACAGATGGGGACAGGAGAGGTAGAGGGGGCAGCGATACAGATGGGACAGGACGTAGAGGGGGGCAGCGATACAGATGGGGACAGGAGAGTAGAGGGGGCAGCGATACAGATGGGGACAGGAGAGTAGAGGGGGCAGCGATAACAGATAGGGACAGGACAGTAGAGGGGGCAGCGATACAGATGGGGACAGGAGAGTAGAGGGGGCAGCGATACAGATAGGGACAGGAGAGTAGAGGGGGGGGGCAGCGATACAGATAGGGACAGGAGAGTAGAGGGGGCAGCGATACAGATGGGGAAAGGAGAGGAAGCAGCGATACAGATGGGGACAGGAGAGTAGAGGGGGCAGCGATACAGATGGGGACAGGAGAGGAAGCAGCGATACAGATGGGGACAGGAGAGTAGAGGGGGCAGCGATACAGATGGGGACAGGAGAGTAGAGGGGCAGCGATACAGATGGGGACAGGAGAGGGAAGCATGGTGGTGGCAGCATCATGCCATGGGGGTGTTTTTCAGTGGCTGGGGGAGGGAGACTGGTCTGGGTTGATGGAAAGCTGAATGGAGCAAAGTACAGAGATATTTTTAATGAAAACCTGATCCAGTGTGCTCTGGACCTCAGACTGGGCCAAAGGTTCATCTTTCAAAAAGACAATGACTCTACCTAAGCACACAACCAAGACAACACAGGAGGAACATCTCTTTACTACCCTTGAGTGACCCAGCCAGAGCTCTGACTTGAACCCAATCAAACATCTCTGGAGAGACCTGAAAATAGATCAGTGCCACAGCCCCCACCCCCAACATGACAGAGCTTGATGGGATCTGCAGAGAAGAATGGTGGCAGAAAATTTTACTTTAACACGAGGCTGAAAAATAACAAAATTTGAAAAAAAGAGAAGTATCTGAAAACTTTCCAAATGCATAAAGCATCATCTGAACAACTTCCCTTCTCTCCAGCATCTCAGCAGATCCAGTGCTGACCTGTTATAGGAGAGTGACCGCCACATATCTGCTGCTAACTGCGCCCTAGAGCTTCTTCTAAACACTCAGATGAATCACGGCTGGCACCGTATGTCAGGACACTGTCCAGATGTCATAAAAGCAGGCACCGCTCTTCACTATACAACTTACTGCTCCCGTTCAGGCACTGATTTACTGCAACATGGCAAGATCCTTAAAGGGCCGGCCCCATCATTTAGGCATAATCACTGTGTAACGCATCCTGCAATTAGTAGTTTATGCTAAAATTTTTACTATTTCCATGCTTGCTGTACATGAACAAGGCTGCAAACATGTCCTATAAAGGTGCATTCGCACGACCGTAAGAATTTTGTTGTCCGCAAAATATACGGATTACATCCTTGTGACATCCGTGTTGCATCCATTTAATTTTTTTGTGTATTCATTGTACCAATGCCATGTATATGTTCCATTTTCTTTGCAGAACGGACGTACAGATGTGGACAGCAGATGGTGTGCTATCCAGATTCTTTGCGGACCCGTTGAAATGAAAGCGTCTGCATCCAATCCGCAAAATACGCAGATCAGATGAAGACCAAAGATACGTTGTGAATGGGGCCTAATGCTGAGGTAATCTATACGTACAGAAGATGATGAATAGGAAATAACAACCCTCAGATGTTAAGGTCACATGCACATTAGTGTATTTTCGGCCAAAGACGCTGTTTTCAGCAGGACTGGTTAACCACTGAATGTATATGGAGAGCTCCCAACTCCCCGATGTCGGAGGAGAGGAGGAACGGGCACATTTTTCTGCCTGATCCTTACTTTCCCGGGAAATAAGTCACCACCAGTGGTGTCTAGCAGAGGTCTCTCCTCTCTCCCCATTGAAAAACACATACATGTCAAACCAAGCGTGCACGTGGACTGGGAGACAACTGAAGGTGTACTGGCAACTGTAATGCAGGGCCTGGTCAAGACAGGTTTCCAGCCTCTCAAAGTAATCTGTGAGGGGTCTGCTCCCCACATGGGCTTGTGCCCGAAAACTGGAGTAAACTACACCAAGATTAGCCACACTTTTGGCACCTCACTTGCAGGGGAGGGGGGGGTTGACTTGTTAGAAAAGGGGCATTGCTTAAGGAGTGACATTTTGTGCCAAAACTCTTTTACAAAGTAAGGGGTGCTATAAAGTCAGACAGTCTAAATTCCTACCAGATATACGATCCAGCATCAGCCACGGGCATTTTTTCCCCCCGTGTCTACACTATCTATTAAGCGCTCAGATACTTTTTCCATCCAGGTGCTGAAGGGACAGCACCCATTCTGAAAACTGACCCATTAGGCCAGGGATGGCAAACCTGTGGCTCTCCAGCTGTTATAAAACTACAATTCCCACCATGCCCTGCGGTAAGCCGATAGCTGTAGGCAGTCTGGGAGTTGCAGTTTTGCAACAGCTGGAGACCTGCAGGTTGGCCGTGTGTGGTCAGACCAGCTCAGAAGGACAGCAGTTGGTCTGGGATATGTGACCATACGTGGCCACCAGAAAGCTGCCTTCAAAGTAAATGGCCCAATTCGTCAGTCAGTTTTTGTTTTTTTCAACGTCCACTGGACTGGCCCAATCAAGTCAATGTCAGTGAAAAACAACCTGACAGCATATGGACACCATCCATGTACAGTTCGTTTTTGATTGATAGTTCACTAGGAGATGCTAGGTTCTTCAGTTTTTTTTCACTGACATGAAAGAAGGATGACATACCAATGTGACACGGATGGTAAAGGCAGATAAACTGAACGCAGTCAAAGACAATCCAGATTCAGCAAGGTTGGAAAATCGTCAGCTTCTTACGGACAGAGCTTGGGCCAGTTTTACATCGTTTGTCTAAATGAGCCCTTAGACAGGATTAGCAAATCTGTCCCACAGCCTATTAGAAAGTTTCAAAACATTTTATTCTATGTGGATGAAGCTATACACAAAGACGACACCGGCCCTTTAAAGAATCCACTACAGGCGCCATATGTGGATGTAAGGCAGCAGAGAACACTCACTTGATGTAGTATCGGGCACCTTCAAACGTGTACGCCTCCTCCCAGCCGGTAGGTAAATCTGAAAAAGAATACAGAGACTGTATCAGTGGGATGTTCTGGGGTCTGGAGGACGCAGGACTGACCTGGCAGTCAGCACATAAGAGTCCGGGTGTCGATATGGTCAGCCCCCTGATGCTGTGCACCCCTACAATCACTATATCGCAGGGCACAGATCTGCCGCTTGCTGCTTTCCCTGCACTGGCAGCTCCTTGTTATTTATAGTGGAGGCGAATGTGCCATCTGCATCCCCAACAAACACTATCCAAAGAGATATGAGCAAGCAGACAGGGGCCAATGGTGCTGGCAGACTGCGCCAGTGTACACAGACAGCTCGTTCCCACACTGTAGCAGACAGTGCGATGCTCACATTGGCAAGAAACCCGGACAGGCCCAGTGGAGAGCGTGAGCCGAGACCTGGAGATCAGCCAGACAGAAGGATCCTGCAGAACATCGCAGCACCCAGTAAATATTTACAGCGGTCTATGTGAGGGCCCAGGGGCCTGCACAACATCACATTCACCACCACTGCTGTATACACAGCAACCAGCTCTTTCCCGGGGGTCCACACATCAAACTTCCCTACATGGGCCTCACGTAATAAACCAGCCAATCACAGCGCTGCTCTCATTAGACACTACTGGAAAAGTAAAAGCTACAGCCGTATAACTGGCTTCCTCCACACGTTCCAAGCTGAGGATCACCCAGAGTTCATAGCGGTGACACAAAGGTAAGAGGCAGACAAGCCACTGATCCAAAGAGTAACGGAACAACCATGAAGACGGCACGCAACCCCCGTCCACCAGCGCACTGCCACCTCCACTACACAGAAAGAGCGGAAGATTAAATCACACACCCCTGTTCTCAAAGCTGGGGTCAACCCTACAATCCAGCAGGTTACAGTGCGGGAGCATGTCTGCACACAGTAGACATGGAAAAATACATATGAAAAAAGGTACACAAGAGGCGATCATTGCCCAAACCTTTCTAAATTACTGGTTAGATCTACTATTTGATCAGCGTGCGGCGGCAGAACTATTCCGTCAGCGAACAGCGGCATTATTACTGCTCCATCAGTGGTGAAGTAAAAAATAACATTGTACTGCCTCAGCCAGTAAACAGGAGATATGAAAATGAGATTCCTCAGTGGTTGAAAAGATGACAAACCTGCAAGCTTTCCACACCATCCACATCGGAGCCGTGGTCTCTAACATTAACATCAACCACTGAGTAATCATTGTACAGTAGATCATAGATTGTAAGCTCTTGTGAGCAGGGCCCTCACTCCGCTTGTTCTAATTGTTGACTTGTCTGTGACTATGTTATTTATGACTGTACTTGAACCCCTGAATTGTAAGGCTCTGCGACATATGTTGGCACTATATAAAGATTATTATCATTCCATCAGTGCATAAAACTATTAGTGCTATTCCGTCAGTGTTCGACACTATTAGTGCTATTCCGTCAGTGTTCGACACTATTAGTGCTATTCCGTCAGTGTTCGACACTATTAGTGCTATTCCGTCAGTGTTCGACACTATTAGTGCTATTCCGTCAGTGTTCGACACTATTAGTGCTATTCCGTCAGTGTTCGACACTATTAGTGCTATTCCGTCAGTGTTCGACACTATTAGTGCTATTCCGTCACTGTTCGACACTATTAGTGCTATTCCGTCAGTGTTCGACACTATTAGTGCTATTCCGTCAGTGTTCGACACTATTAGTGCTATTCCGTCAGTGTTCGACACTATTGGTGCTATTCCGTCAGTGTTCGACACTATTGTGCTATTCCGTCAGTGTTCGACACTATTGGTGCTATTCCGTCAGTGTTCGACACTATTGGTGCTATTCCGTCAGTGTTCGACACTATTGGTTCTATTCCGTCAGTGTTCGACACTATTGGTACTATTCCGTCAGTGTTCGACACTATTAGTACTATTCCGTCAGTGTTCGACACTATTAGTACTATTCCGTCAGTGTTCGACACTATTAGTACTATTCCGTCAGTGTTCGACACTATTAGTACTATTCCGTCAGTGTTCGACACTATTAGTACTATTTCTATTCCGTCAGTGTTCGACACTATTAGTACTATTCCGTCAGTGTTCGACACTATTGTACTATTCCGTCAGTGTTTCGACACTATTAGTGCTATTCCGTCAGTGGTTCGACACTATTAGTGCACTATTCCTTCAGTATACATTGTTCGACACTATTAGTACTATTCCGTCAGTGTTCGACACTATTAGTGCTATTTCAGTGACACTATTGCTATTCCGTCAGTGTTCGACACTATTAGTCGACTATTAGCTATTCCGTCAGTGTTCGACACTATTACTATTCCGTATTCCGTTCAGTGTTCGACACTATTAGTACTATTCCTTCAGTATACAACACTATTAGTGCTATTCCGTCAGTGTTCGACACTATTAGTACTATTCTATTAGTGTTCGACACTATTAGTACTATTCCTTCAGTATACAACACTATTAGTGCTATTTAGTGCTATTCCGTCAGTGTTCGACACTATTAGTACTATTCTATTAGTGTTCGACACTATTAGTACTATTCCTTCAGTATACAAACACTACTATTAGTGCTATTTCTTCAGTGCTCAGTGTTCGACACTATTAGTGCTATTCCTTCAGTGTTCGACACTATTAGTGCTATTCCTTCAGTGTTCGACACTATTAGTGCTATTCCGTCAGTGTTCGACACTATTAGTGCTATTTATTCCTTCAGTGTTCGACACTATTAGTGTTGTCTAGTGTTCCTTTCAGTGTTCGACACTATTAGTGCTATTCCTTCAGTGTTCGACACTATTAGTGCTATTCCTTCAGTGTTCGACACTATTAGTGCTATTCCTTCAGTGTTCGACACTATTAGTGCTATTCCTTCAGTGTTCGACACTATTAGTGCTATTCCTTCAGTGTTCGACACTATTAGTGCTATTCCTTCAGTGTTCGACACTATTAGTGCTATTCCTTCAGTGTTCGACACTATTAGTGCTATTCCTTCAGTGTTCGACACTATTAGTGCTATTCCTTCAGTGTTCGACACTATTAGTGCTATTCCTTCAGTGTTCGACACTATTAGTGCTATTCCTTCAGTGTATTCGACACTATTAGTGCTATTCCTTTCAGTGTTTCGACACTATTAGTGCTTATTCCTTCAGTGTTCGACACTATTAGTGCTATTCCTTCAGTGTTCGACACTATTAGTGCTATTCCTTCAGTGTTCGACACTATTAGTGCTATTCCTTCAGTGTTCGACACTATTAGTGCTATTCCTTCAGTGTTCGACACTATTAGTACTTTTCCTTCAGTGTTCGACACTATTAGTATTGCTCTGTCAGTGTACGACACTATTAATACTATTCCTTCAGTGTTCGACACTATTAGTACTATTCCTTCAGTGTACAACACTATTAGTATTATTCCGTCAGTGTATGTCACTATCAGTATTGTTCCGTCAGTGTACAACACTATTAGTACTATTCTGTCACAGTACATCACTATTAGTACTGTTCCGTCAGTGTACGACACTATTAGTACTATTCCTTCAGGGTACGACACTATTAGTACTATTCCGTCACTGTACATCACTATTAGTATTGTTCCGTCAGTGTATGTCACTATTAGTATTGTTCCGTCAGTGTATGTCACTATTAGTATTGTTCCATCAGTGTAAGACACTATTAGTACTATTCTGTCTGTGCACTATTAAGGTACTTGCCCACTTATATTGTTAATTCCGGTATTGAGATCCAGTAGAGGATCTCAATGCCGGAATTAAACAGATCCGTGTTGATTTAGCACATCCGTTCCGTTAGGATGTGGTTGTATGAAATCAAAATGGAAAAACCGGATCCGTCACTATTAGTATTATTCCGCCAGTGGACATCACTATTAGTATTATTCCGTGAGTGGACGTCAATGCTAGTATTATTCCATCAGTGCACGGGGGTATAATACTAGGTGTAATTACTGCGCTGTAATTACTGTTTATCTGTTCCAGTTTAGGAACAGAAAAAAAATGGAAGCATGGCTACAAATTGCACATATACATGTATGAGACCTATATTCTGGCACAGCCTTCTGACGGTACACCATAAATACACAATGGGGTGGCACATATAATAGATGGGCACACAGTAGATATAAAGCACACATAGGAGGGACATATTTATATAGATCCCTATATTATGGGTGTGCATAGTAGATACACATGTGAGGGGCACAGTTATATAGAGAGCTGTAATATGACTGTACACAGTAGAGATACATGTGAGGGGCACAGTTATATAGAGAGCTGTAATATGACTGTACACAGTAATATACATGTGAGGGGCACATAGTTATATAGAGAGCTGTAATATGACTGTACACAGTAGATATACATGTGAGGGGGTACATAGTTATATAGAGAGCTGTAATATGGCTGTACACAGTAGATATACATGTGGGGGTACATAGTTATATAGAGCTGTAATATGACTGTACACAGTAGATATACATGTGAGGGGGCACATAGTTATATAGAGAGCTGTAATATGACTGTACACAGTAGATATACATGTGAGGGGGCACAGTTTATATAGAGAGCTGTAATATGACTGTACACAGTAGATATACATGTGAGGGGCACATAGTTATATAGAGAGCTGTAATATGACTGTACACAGTAGATATACATGTGAGGGGGCACATAGTTATATAGAGAGCTGTAATATGACTGTACACAGTAGATATACATGTGAGGGGCACAGTTATATAGAGAGCTGTAATATGACTGTACACAGTAGATATACATGTGAGGGGCACATAGTTATATAGAGAGCTGTAATAATATGACTGTACTACACAGTACATATATACATGTGAGGGGGCACATAGTTATATAGAGAGCTGTAATATGACTGTACACAGTAGATATACATGTGAGGGGGCACATAGTTATATAGAGAGCTGTAATATGACTGTACACAGTAGATATACATGTGAGGGGCACATAGTTATATAGAGAGCTGTAATATGACTGTACACAGTAGATATACATGTGAGGGGCACATAGTTATATAGAGAGCTGTAATATGACTGTACACAGTAATATACATGTGAGGGGGGCACATAGTTATATAGAGAGCTGTAATATGGACTGTACACAGTAGATATACATGTGAGGGGCACATAGTTATATAGAGAGCTGTAATATGGCTGTACACAGTAGATATACATGTGAGGGGGCACATAGTTATATAGAGAGCTGTAATATGACTGTACACAGTAGATATACATGTGAGGGGCACATAGTTATATAGAGAGCTGTAATATGACTGTACACAGTAGATATACATGTGAGGGGGCACATAGTTATATAGAGAGCTGTAATATGGCTGTACACAGTAGATATACATGTGAGGGGCACATAGTTATATAGAGAGCTGTAATATGACTGTACACAGTAGATATACATGTGAGGGGCACATAGTTATATAGAGAGCTGTAATATGACTGTACACAGTAGATATACATGTGAGGGGGCACATAGTTATATAGAGAGCTGTAATATGGCTGTACACAGTAAATATACATGTGAGGGGGCACATAGTTATATAGAGAGCTGTAATATGGCTGTACACAGTAGATATACATGTGAGGGGCACATAGTTATATAGAGAGCTGTATAATGACTGTACACACAGTAGATATACATGTGAGGGGCACATAGTTATATAGAGAGCTGTAATATGACTGTACACAGTAGATATACATGTGAGGGGGCACATAGTTATATAGAGAGCTGTAATATGACTGTACATAGATATACATGTGAGAGGGGCACAGTTATATATAGAGAGCTGTAATATGACTGTAACAAGTAGAGATATACATGTGAGGGGCACATAGTTATATAGAGAGCTGTAATAATGACTGTACACAGTAGATATACATGTGAGGGGCACATAGTTATATAGAGAGCTGTAATATGACTGTACAGTAGATATACATGTGAGGGGCACATAGTTTATATAGAGAGCTGTAATATGACTGTACACAGTAGAGATACATGTGAGGGGCACAGTTATATAGAGAGCTGTAATATGACTGTACACAGTAGATATACATGTGAGGGGCACATAGTTATATAGAGAGCTGTAATATGACTGTACACCGTAGATATACATGTGAGGGGCACATAGTTATATAGAGAGCTGTAATATGGACTGTACACAGTAGATATACATGTGAGAGGGGCACATAGTTATATAGAGAGCTGTAATATGGCTGTACACAGTAGATATACATGTGAGGGGGGCACATAGTTATATAGAGAGCTGTAATATGACTGTACACAGTAGATATACATGTGAGGGGCACATAGTTATATAGAGAGCTGTAATATGGCTGTACACAGTAGATATACATGTGAGGGGCACATAGTTATAATAGAGAGCTGTAAATGACTGTACACAGTAGATATACATGTGAGGGGGCACATAGTTATATAGAGAGCTGTAATATGACTGACACAGTAGATATACATGTGAGGGGCACAGTTATATAGAGAGCTGTAATATGACTGTAACACAGTAGATATACATGTGAGGGGGCACATAGTTATATAGAGAGCTGTAATATGACTGTACACAGTAATATACATGTGAGGGGGTACATAGTTATATAGAGAGCTGTAATATGACTTTACAACAGTAATATACATGTGAGGGGCACATAGTTATATAGAGAGCTGTAAATATGACTGTACACAGTAATATACATGTGAGGGGGCACATAGTTATATAGAGAGCTGTAATATGACTGTACACAGTAATATACATGTGAGGGCACATAGTTATATAGAGAGCTGTAATATGACTGTACACAGTAGATACACATGTGAGGGGCACAGTTATATAGAGAGCTGTAATATGACTGTACATAGTAGATATACATGTGAGGGGCACAGTTATATAGAGAGCTGTAATATGACT